>CAJNIZ010004224.1:31408-48253 GCA_905231905.1 Symbiodinium pilosum
CCGAAACCCTAGATAGTAGCTTCCATTTTCTTATCCACTATCCCAATATATACCCTCATTCATACCTTATTTTACTATATTCCCTATATAACCTCAATATACTATAGTAGTTTCCATTTTCTTTTCCATTATCCCTATATAACCCCAATATTATAACCCCTATATAACCCCAGAATCCTGCCTCCGAACCGCTGCTGCTCGTACTACCCGAGCTCTTGTGGGCCAGGGACTCCAGGCGGAGCTGCTGCGTCTGGGCATTGCCAGGGAGATCAACTATTATAATAGGGATTCTTTTGGGGTTATATTGGGATAGTGGAAAAGAAAATGGAAACTACTATAGTATATTGGGGTTATAAGCAAAGATGTGCCTAAAATCCTAAACCCAGGATACTATATAGAAGCTTCCATTTTCTTTTCCATTTTCCCTGACTAACCTCAACATATACCATGTGATACGTGTATGGTGTACCTAGCACAATTGAGTCAAATCCAGCTGGTGGAGATGAATGACCATCTCGACAACCTTCTCTGACCCGTCCTTGCATCTAACAGCCAAGACAGGCGGGTAAAGCCTACAAAGCCTCTTTGGAATCCCGCAAATACGGCTGTATGGTTTGCCACCTTGCCCCCCTGACAGGAGGAAGAATTGCCCCTAAACCCTGAACCCTAAATAGTAATTTCCATCTTCTTTTCCATTATCCCAATATAACTCCAATATACTATAGCAGCTTCCATTTGCTTTTCCATTGCTATATAACCCTAACATACCACAGTAGTTTCCATGCTATCTTCCCTTATCCCAATATACATATAACCGCCATATAATCGTTACCAACATTATGCACAGCAAGCTCTTGGCCTGCAAGCTATCGGCCAGCTCCTGCTCCTGACATGCCACTGCCATCAAAAACAGTCACATGGTAAGGACATAAGGTAGTTTCCCAAAATAGGGGGACCCCAATATACTATAGTCGCTATTATGGGGACCCCCCAAAAAATACTCGTAATTTTGGAAAACCCTCATTAAGGACCCGCCAGTGTTGTTGATTTTCAGCTCATAGACTGCCCTCTACATCGAGGTCTGGCGAGCCTGGGGGGTGAGAGAATTCCAGCTCCGTTCGGAATGAGCAGACCTGCCCGACCTCGGAAAATAGCTGCATTTGATTGAATCCTACAAGGATGTCAAATATTCGAACATGCATCCAGCTGCTAGAGGCAGGGTTTTCACTCATGCTTCCTTGAAGGGTCTATAGTCCCTCTGAAGTAGATAGAATATGGGGTATATGGGGATCCTATTATAATCTGCCAGAGCCACGTTCTATCAACTTAAAGGGTACTATGCCCCGAAAGTGGGGTCGATAACATGTTCCCCTGGACGGTACGGAATCTCGGCTTCGCATGTGGGCCCTGGCTAAGACCCAGTATCTGCTCAAAATGTACCCTCCCCCCCCCCCAATGTAGTACCTAGATGTATCTGTATATATATGTACATATTCATTTATTTATCCATTATCTACGTATTTACATGCATATAAACACACACACACATATATATATATGTATATGTATGTATATATGTATATGTGTGTGTGGTATGCTGAGTTTTCAAGGTTGGTTCAAATTCTGATTGAATCCACTCGACAGGGCCGGTCTTGGGGAAGTAAGGAATAGGTAATCGTTGCCACGCCGCAAGTACTCAAAACAAACAAGGCCTAAAGCCTGTGGTGAGGTTTACCGGCTGCCGTGATCTTCTCCACGCTTCTCTGCTGCAGTTGTGCAAGACTTCAGAAGTGACCAATCAAAAGCCGCAACCTCGTGGTTAACGGCAAAATGCATTGTCACCAAGCTTGCCGTGCCAAGAGAGCCTTTTTTTGGTGTAAGCAAAACAGCCACCAATAAAGGCCCGCACACACTGCTGGTGCGGCTGTTACTTCGACGCTCGATCTCGAAGCGGTCCATTGCGACCTCATAAGCAAATAACGTTTTTTTTGCGATCAAAAGCTGGGCTGTGGCGTGTTCACAAAACAGAAGCAGAAGCAAGATAGCCAACAGAGGTTGCAACGGGGAAATTGTTTCCCTCAGGCAATGGAGGCTTGGCAAGCACATCGGGCAGGGAGAAAGTACAGCAGTTGGTGGCGCATGATGCCTAGCTATTGATGGTCAGCCTTCCTCATTCTCTCGTCAGTGTCACAGGAAATTTGAAGGCAGCCCAGTTCAACATCACTGTGCTGGCAAGCCAGCAAAATACCAGGCTGCCTTGAGTGGGCATGCGCGCCCCAAAGCCCTGTCATTCGGAACACAATGCGAGTATGCAGGGAAGCCCCAACATCCCCAAACCAACTGGGAAAGGTGACTTCCAGTGCTTCCGTGGGGCACTGGGTGAAGGCTGCAATGGATGGTCGGAAATGTATTTCAAGCCTGGACCAACGTCTCCAAGCAGTATTTAGCACCTTAGATACTGTCACATCAAATGCACGTGCACTCTTGCTTCTTCTGGCTGCTCTAGCTTCTTCTGGCTGGAGCATCCACAACTCATCCATCTATTGGGCCAGAAAAACAACAAACCTCATCAACAACCCTTCTTTCACCGCACTTGCAGCCATGTTTCTGCGCAAGCCGGAGTAGCCCACTTGGACGGCAACGATTAGAATATTGGTGTCCATGCAGCAATGGACATGTTTACAATTGCAGCCACTGAATGCGGTCCTTGATACTTGCGCTGTCTCAAGCGATTGCTGAGTGAGAAGGTCTGTCTGCAGTTGCTCTGGAGTACTTGCTTCTGCTTGGATCAGTGATTTGGTCTGCTGGTACCGGTGCTACAGGGGGTTGTAACTTCACCTTGCTGAAGCTTGATCCGAGTGAGGCAAAATGGCAAATAGTCTCGGCCCTGAGCTTGGAATAAACAGGGGAAGTTGCATCGCTTCTTGTAGTGTCCAGCTCCAGAGAACGCCAATAAATACATGAAGGCAGTAATTTGGTTTTTGCGTCAAGCATGTTTGGCTCAGTGACCGCTCACCCGGTGTTGAATCTGACCTGTTCACTCAAGCTGTACACCCAACAAATGTCAGGTCACCAGTGAGGCCTGCGAGAGGGCTTCGGCCTGGAGAGAATCAAGGGTATGAAAGTTGCTGCACTCAAATTGGTGTGCACGAGGATGCGGCAAGGACCCCCATGCAGCAACATCTGTCAAACAAACTGCCCGGGTCGCTGACTGCAAACAGCATGTTTTCGCGGTGAAGACCATGATGCGGCGGCCTGCCGATTGAGAACGCAGACCAGTTACATAGCATTCACCTTGCATTCGCAAACCCTCTCCGGCAAACGGCTCTCCACATATTCTCGTGTTGTAGAAGCTGCTGCGGCATGGTTTCAGCTGTGACAGGTCTACCTGCCAGAGGAGAATGACATGCAGGCTCGCATGGCCCGCACAAGCGAGAAGCTCGACCTAGTAAGAACACTTCGTGTCAATATGGCCTTCTGCTGGGCACGACGCTCTTACACCCCACACCGCAATCAGACAAATACACTGATAGCTACTGAAGCCCAACCTGAAACAGATTGGTTGGATTATGCAGGCGGCTCGACTGGAAGCAACCATTATTTACATCTGCCACCACCGCTTTCGCGGCCTGACTGCACAATGCTCTTGGCCCTGGATCACGGATGGGTTCTCCTCACGCACAGATCCAGATCTCAAGTAAACATAAACAAAAAGCACATCCCACTTGACTCGGGCCTAAGCGCCAGCGGCCACATTAGGATGCATTAGGACTCTCCAAACATGTCACGACTCAGCAGCGAGAGCCTCGGGTAGGTTTTCAGAGGTGGTTTAGATATCGAAGTCGCTGAAGCTCTCGCTGGCATACTCCGGAGGCTTGGTCCTGGAAGCTCTTGGCTTTGCTACAAAAAAGGACTGGGGTGATCCATGATAGGCCAGAACCAGAAACATCAACACAACTCAACTAGGGGAATCTGGTTCACAGACCACAGGAATTTTGCACAGGGATCAGGGTGTGGAGGATTTCAGATCACAGGGCTTAAGGATCAGTGTCAGAAGCAGCAGAGCCGGGAAGCAAAATACAGGGAATATTTAGGTGTTAGTTTTTTTTTCTTCGGGTCTCCATTCACAATGGTTCTAAGAAATCTGGTGGCACAAGCAGGTTGGAGCACACTTCAAGAGGTCAATTTCTGGCAGCGAGACATTAAGACCGATGAGCCAGTCAACCGATGCCCACGGCCCAAGGAAAGATCCAGGTCTGGGTTGCAGGCAACTTGTGGATTCACCCACCCTGCATACCTCATCTTGCAAGGACAAAATTCTGCTTCTTTCCAGATCCCGAAGCTTGAGGTCTCCTCACAAGAACTCATGTTCCAAGGGAACGCTACTACTTTGGTGTGAAAACATTGACATTCTGGCTGTTACAGTCACTGGTTGGGGTGGTTCTTGCGCCTGAACGGGGACCTAGCATGCTTTCAAACACTGACATGACTGATTCTAAGGTGCTTGAGGCGCCCAAGTAAAGCAGCAGAGCCCTTGATTGCCTGGCTTGACACCTAAGGCGCCCGCCCCTTTAGGTACCCAGCCCGGAGAAAAGAAGTCAATCTGGTCCCTGGTCTAACTGTCATTCCTTTTTGGGCAGGGAGCAAGTTGAGAGCAACCTGAAACATGAAAAAAAAACACGGTCGGTTCCACAAGGATTGACTGGCCAGCCAACTCGACCCCAGCAACTACCGTACGGTGGCTTGCCGAATCTCATGTCAAGCAGTCTAGCGCATGTTGCAACAGCGATGCTGCATGAGACTGGAGAGCACTGCTCTTCCTCGAGATCAGTGCTCGAACCACTTCTGAGCCTGCTAGGAATGCTGCCTCGCAGGCAGGCTGTAGCAGAAGGTCCTGAGTTGCTGTCTGCACATGGTAAAGGGAACTGACGATAGGAAAAATGCCCAAGTGTCCATGTCTGCACTGGCAGGACGTCCAGGCGGTGGCTGCACAAAGTTGCTCGCAGCTCCTTAGAGCACGTAATAATAACATAGGCACACCTAATGTGATCTAAGCCGATCTTCAACAGGCGCTCACCATGTCTCGGGCTTGCGATGCACGAGCCAGTCGCAGAAGGCAGTTGCTTAAAGACAAGAGCTCCATCTGCCAATCTGCCGAGCTGCGGAGCACGAGTAGGGCCTCCACACCCCGGCTTCTGCGCGCTCGCTGCAGGGCTTGGATTGCCTGGGCCAATCCAAGCTTAAGGGCATAAGAAAGACGCAACGTTGGACCCACCTCGGCCACTGCGAAATCCTCCATCGCAGACATAGCGAAGACGCCCTGACGCAGCACTGAGTTGCAAAGTTCTTTGAGGCAGTTGTATGTCCAACGCAAAGGAGCCAGGAGTGAGCCAAGAATGCCAAAGAATGACCTCACTGGTCTCATGATGTCTCATGGGAACTTCCTGGCGCAAGCCAGCGCTAGCAGCATGTGCTTCTCAAGCAGGTGCTAGCATGTTGTGGTACGTGGGTTGATGGGTTGATGTATGTACAAGGTTACATGCCTTTGACCTAGTGCAACATAGCAGCCAGACTAGTACTAGTAGCGAAGCTGGAAAAGCTACCCGTCGCAACTGGCATCGCCAGGCGATGTTATGCAACTCCATGCCTTCCCGCCCCAAGCATCTGCGCTGGCTGGCAGCCAATACTTTGTCCAATTTCTGGCCCAACCTCTGCACGGTATTCACCCCTCTTCAGAGTGGACCGCAGGAAAAGCTTGCTACACAGAGTTGCTGTTAATGTTACATGTCTGAGGACGCAGTATGTAGCAGTTGCTGCTCAGAAGCCAGCTTGCGCCGGTCCTGTCCAGAAGACATCAGTTGCTACAAGATCCTTGGCTGAGAGGATGAAGGCGCGGGCTGCGAAATGGGCGCAAACATCAATCATCAACTCGGCCTATCTCCGCCGCAAACTTCTTTGGCGTTCACAGCTGTGTTGCGGCCGGGCAGCCCCAATTTGCACAGAGGGAGCCTGTGCAGCAGCTGGGAAGGTTGGAGCATAGTCCCGGCGCGCACGCCTCAAGTCCTGCATCGCTGCAATTGTTTGCCTGCAAACTTTCATCAGCTCAGCTAGCTCCTCCGTGTCTGGAAGCTGCAGGGAGTGCGTCAAGTTGTTTGCCCACCTTTGCTTTGAACCGCCACAGCTTCAAGCAAAACAAGTCGCTGCAAGCGCTTCAGAAGTAAGGCGCTTCCTTTGCTACACTCTGATTTGCCTCGTCGCCCCCGTCAGATCTTGAGTATAGTTCTGACAGCTAGCACCTTCACGCATGCTCCGAGAACTGTGTGAATATGATGTGAATTTTACCAGGTGTTGAGGGTTTAGGGTACCCAGGGAGCCTAATACCTGATACTGAACCATTTTAATGCTGTAGCTCATTGCCGCAGCCGAGGGAAAGTCTGCCAGGCTCAGCTTGGCCTGGCCTCATCAACCCATATTGGGGTTATATAGGGATAATGGAAAAGAAAATGGAAACTACTATAGTATATGGGGGTTATATAGGGATAATGGAAAAGAAAATGGAAACTATGGGGATTGTAGGGGTTATGTGATCAAAATAACCTATCGCAAGTGTGTCAGCGACTAGTCGACTAAAAGGAACCGTAAGGAACCTTACCAGAATGGCATCCCGGACCCCTTCATCAGCCAACTACAGCAGCCTAGCTTGTTGTGTCCAGTTGCAGCACCAAGTCTGGGTTCAACACCTGAGCTGTTAGCAGATTTCTGCACCTTTGCCTAGCTGGGCCCTAAAACCCTTTGAAAACATATTAATATATAGGGTCCCCTATTAAAGCCATTAGGGAAAATATCAAATATCCCATGAACCTCCAAGTAGGGTTGCTAATTTCCGAAACCCACCTTCACAGAGCCAGCACGGTCCCCCGCGGTCTGTGGAGGTGAACCATACGGCCGGTCTCGGTTCACCGGGATCCAGCCAGTTTCCCAATCCTGCCCAGGCAGTCTCCTTGTGCTTCACAAGGAATTTGGGATGGACAGCATTGGGCTCATTCCGCCAAGCAAGAAGGAGGCGAATAAGCCACGATCTGACATCATATCAGGAAAGAAAACAGTTATGGGAATTCGAGCAAGCTCCATCTTGACTCATGTTTTTAGTTTGTTACTGTGCATCTGGCCCTGTGGACTGGCTCAGTGTTTAAAACCAGCATGAGCAGTGGCTAGTACCCGTGCCCTGACTTGTTGCAGCCCGTTAATCCAGCCCTTCTGGGCAAGGACTCCAAGGATTTCTGCCATGCCCTGCGTGGCCCAGGACCGCCTTTGGTTTCATAATGTTCCGCGGCTATCATGCAGACGCCTAGGCTCACGACTAATTCATGTGAACAAAGAGACAGGGAGTCAGGAACAATGCCAAAATACATAGACGAAAAGATTGCAGGCGCCTCTGGCATTTCTCGTGCGTTGAGGTACCTCACCACCGTCCCATCCACCAGCCGACGCATCCATGCAACTCCGCCAACCGTGCCAAACATGGGGTCTACTCCTCAGCAATGCATGATAGCTTGCGGTTCAAGGGAGAGGAAGACGCAGTCGCTGGCAATGTCAAGCTAATGTTTGCCAGGAAACCTGCAATGCCTGCAAGTAGCCAGGTGGCGCTGGTCAGGTCGAAGCGGTGATCGTAGCCCAGGGCTGTTACCTCCCAAGATCCCACTCTGAAAAGCCGACGACCGTTTCAGTGAAAAGGTATCCAGCACCACAGGAGGGGCTACAGCTGCTTACATAATGGGATGGGGTGATGCCTGCACATGCGGGTCCAAACAACAGCCGCTGCACAAGAGCTGGTGGCATATGCCCTGGTGTGGAAAGCATATGTAAGCCTTTTAAACCCTTGGCGCACCGAAAGCGAGGCGTTCTTCGAGGACATCCCAGTCACCATCGCCAAGACTCCAAGAGAACCTTCGAGCTTCCTATGAGATGGCTTGGAGAGTTAGCCCGGTTCGCAGCAAGAGGTCCGTGATCTGAGGCCAAGATTCCATTCCAAGCGAGATTCTGTTGTCCAGCCCCTCCTGACGGCTTGCGAGCAGTCGCGGTTTGCATGCTGCAATGCATAACTTTCATAAGAGAATGTTGGGCTCTGGCTCCTTGAAACGGAAGTTCATCGTTGAGGGGCAGGCGAGCTTTCCACCTGCATGTATGATGTCTTTAGCACACCAACCGCTGATGCACCCACGTAGTGCAGCTCTAAGCTTTAGAACCAAAAGCGCTAGTGACATCTGTCTGGAGCCTTTGAAAAGCTTGTGCAGCATGAGCGCAGACAAGCCGCATGCGAATTACTTGTCCCGGAGTTCTGCACTTCCAAACTCCGGAAGCGGTGTCAAAGCTATATATGCATCTACTTCTGGCCTATGGGGCACAGGCCAAGCATGCTGGTCAAATTGGATCGAGTCTGCTTACACCACGGGCCTTTCAATGCATCTTGACTTGACGGTGCGCTACTGCTGGTATGCACGCTACCACTCTGCTAGTGCGAGCCGCCATATCTTGTGTTGTATCTCAACATCTCTTGTCAACGTGTCGATTTGAGCTTCAAGCTCCCCACGCTTGTGCTTCGAGCAGAATGCGGGGGATCTCTGCCTACAGAACACGGCAGTTCACAGGAAATCGGCACCTGGTCAGCTCTGGAGGGAAAGCAGTCACCACAACCACTTGCGGCACCAGAACAGAGCCGCCATTTGCCACAGCCGCGATGAAGCAGAGGAAGGAAAGCATCGCGGCGCGGGTTGGACACTCTGCTTACATCAACTTATCGCCGCCTCGAATCTGTTGGGATTGAGTTTGAAGCCAGTCCTTTGATGAATGCAGAAACCCTTTCATGTTGAGGAGTCAGCAATCGATGTCTACCAGATCTTGAGTCATTCCTCAGCAGACATTGGAGGCATCTCACCAAGCACATGTAAAATCAAATGAAATCTCACTTAGCTGCAAGACATCATTTTTTTTGCCAAGCTGGCGCGCAGCCTTAGCGTGGCCTACTAATCAATTACACTTTGTGCCTTAGCCCATGTTGAGCGCGGCCACTTGCAACGTTGCTTGCTGCTTGCTCAACTTGACTACAGTTGACTGCCCGTCGGTCAGAATCAAAGCTGAATCATGGAGATCGTTTGTGACCATTGGACACTAAGCAGATTCTGCCACGGATGTTTTCACTATAAGAACTTGCCAATAGCACCATCTGCTGAGATTCCGTGGTAGCATGTGGTAGCTTTTACAGTAGATTGGGTCCGGTTTTCGGACTCATCCTCGCTAGCACCGTTGCTTCGGACATCTCTGGTGATTCAACGTACTTCTGATGAAGCATGCATCCGCTACAAGCCACATTGTGGGTTGACTGTCTTTGCCTACTGCAATGCTGAGTTGCTCACCACGCTAAGATCTACTTTCACGGCCTTGCGCAAGGCCAAGTCGCCAGAAGTTCATTTCCATCTCAAAGCGCCGCGCCTTAAACTGAGCTGTATAAATTCAACGGGATGCTTGCCAACAGGCATCGAACGTCACGTTGCACTCATCCACTTATCCTGTCTGAAGCCTCTCCCTAAGATCAATCTATCCCATGCTTGTGCAGGCTGACGCAGCGGAGCCCTTGAAGCTTGCTCCCGGCAGGGCCACTCCGATGATGCCAAAAGGAGAAGAAATCCCTCTGTTCCCTGAACGCTGGTTAGGGCTAGGTGCGTCTCGCTGGGCATTCTCCATTTGCTCCTGAAACGCCATGCGCTGGCACCTTGCCAACGAGAATGTTGTTGGTTTGGGGACCTAGCAGAATGCAGACCATCCCGTTTAAAATTATCCCCAGAGCCCCCAGTACAGTGGGAGCCACATCCAGGACGCCTCTTTCTCATTTTTCTGGGAGCCCCGTTGTTGCGCGGGTCCCAAGATTAAACACGGAGCCGAATTATTCAATGGAGGGCTGTATATCTGGTAGCAGCCCTCCTGTACATCTGCAACGGCTCATTCCAACATGTCTAAGGTGTTCATTGGTTGTGCGGCCCCTGCTTGCATGTCAGCTGAAACATCTAGAATGTAAAGGGAAGGGCATCGTCTGCATGCTTCATTTCAAACCCATGAATCTAAGACTTGCATTCCAGGACTTCAGGCTTGATCAACGAACGTGAAGGGGACAGTGGCCCAGGGCCCGGGTGTCTGGCCAAAGGCAGGTGCTTTAACAAACGCGCAAGAGCCGCATGCGGCATACAAGCCCCGGATTTCGGACAAGAATCCCTAGAATGTGGACCATTATACTAGAAGTAGCACTGTGCACTTTGTAAGGCGTGAGCGGCGCACAGTCATGTCAGTTTAGAGCCTGGAGCAGTTTGCCTTAACATTGGGCTCTCTTTAGTATAGGGCCCCCCCCCAACAATTAGCATTCCTCTTCAATATTTCGGCCCCCCTAAATTTGCCGCGCAATTAACATCATATGGGCCCCTAGAATCTATCTAAGCAATCTAAGTAACCTTCAGGGAAGCTTTTGAGTCTTGTTTGCGTGCTGAGTGTAGACAGAGCCTGCAAGCTGTTTCTGCTGAGCTTTTCTTAGGTAAAACTAAACTAACTTAGTCAATAACTTTTGCTATGTTTCTATTTAGGGCCCCGGAAAATTTTATTATTCCGGCCAACTCAAACAATACCAGATCCTGAATAATTTCCCCGAAAAAAATGCTATTGCGGCCCCCTATGCCAAAGAGGGTCCAACATTCAAAGCCAGTTTACAGCAGCTCTGGTCGAGGCACTGCAGCTGCTGACATCGTGCCTCCAAAGTCTGGCATCGCCTTGCACTGGTGCTGACCGTTGGACATGGCACGGTGTTCAACACGGTTGACACGTAGTTCGGAAAAAGGAAAGTTGAAGTTGCGCTGCTCTCCAACATATGATCACCTCTGTGGCGAAACATGCGCCATCTGGAGCCCCGGCTGTGTCAGCTGCGAGTTCTCCAGCTGCAGATGTCTTGCTCGCAATTGCATGGCCTGAGCATGATGCTGGACTCGACCTTTGCTTCATAAGGGCACACACAGCGTCAGCCCTCTGGGCAACCATCTCCGATCACAGGCATGTGTCCGCAAAGAGTTCAAGTGGGACATCGAGAGGGCTACACCCCGCTTGACTGAAGTCAAGAAACCAAACGGGAGCAACCCCTACTAGGTCACTGCAGATGTGTTGCAGTCCGCGCTTGGTGGCGCGGACAACACCACCAAGTGGCGCGCCATCCAATCCCGGGCGGCCACAGAGGAGCCTGTCAACAGTTCTCTACTCACTGGTACCGCAGTGAAGGGCTGCCACTCATCAGTCATCACTCCAAGCCGAGCATGATGGCAAGCAGACGTGATCAACGAGCCGAGAGAATCCTCAAATAGACAACTGCAGGAATTGTGATTTACGCTTTCATCTGCATGGCAGCATGGGATGTGGCCTTAGCGGAGAGAATGTAGGGGAGTGGGTCCCAAGGCATCCCAAGGCTAAAGCAGCAGCGGCCAATACCTCCCCCCCCCCCAAGTTCCCGAACCTTTGCGTGTGTCAGTTTTGTGAGATGCTGTGAGATGCCCGACACTGAGCAAGCCCGAGTGGTGAGTGCCCCTTTCCTGCTTACAGCACCATTTCAGAAAGAGTCGCGTGCAACATCGCTACCCAAATAGCCAGAAGTGTTCCACGTATGTCCTTAGCCTTGACGCTGCGCCATTTGCGTCTGTCTTTTTTGTTTGGGGTCTGATCTGTTGAGCAGCTGCAGTTGCTGCCATGTGCTGCGGTGTGACGCTTGCACTCTCAGTTGAAGCATGTGGGCCCGCTGCTGCGTTGAATGAAATCAAAGGAAGAGGTCAACTTGGATACTGCAGCAATGAGCCGTTTAACGGAGGCCTCCCTCTCTCTCTCTCTCGCCGAACCACGCTAGACATCTTCAAGCATTGCGTCATGCTGCTGAACAGCAGTGCATCATAGTACCAACAACATCACGCCAGATGTTAAAATGCTGAGCGCCGGCATGGTTCTAAATAGCACTGTCATGCTAAAGCACACGGAATTTCGCAACGAATCGTGCTCGTGGCCTTTGCTTTCCCTTGTCTCCATGCTGCTGCAAATCGCTGCTGCCACGGTAAGTCTTGGAAGGGCGAATCCACAAATTAGGGGCGTTGCATCAAACACAGAAAGGGCACTTTTTTGCTAACTCCTGCAGACGAGTGCTCCTTGCAGCAGGTGGCCGTTGGGTAGGCCGCAGAATGGTTCCAGCAAGAGGCTGCTTGGCTTCAGGGGGCATTCAGACTGCAAAGGGCTTGAGACAATGAGCGAAGAAGCTGCTTGGCATTTCTGTGCCGAAGCCGCAAACATTCTGCAGCCACCTTCTCTAAGCACTTCCCGAATCGGACGCCTCCTGCAGCTATGTGTTTAAATTTGATGCCTACGTGCCATGGAAGAATTCCGCACCGGAAATCATGGCGCAAGGTCCTCTACCAGCCTTTTCTTGCACCCTTGCCAGTCCCTTTCCCTTTTCCGGAAATAGCGGGCGGTGGAGCGTTCCTTGGCCACACGGTGTACGTCAGGCCAACTGACCTGGTCTACCTCCATGTAAAGCTGCCCGTAACCAACGCATTTGCTCATCACGCCAAAGCCATACAACTCTTGAATTCATGCTAACACCTTTGCGGCCAAGGACATAAAATAATAAGACACACAACACGTGTCCTGCACCTCACGCCAACCTGGAAACCCTATCGCTCAGCAGGCTTAGGCGATGGTCACTGATGCCGCTAACTGAGATATTCCGCAAACTGTGATGAATTTGCCAAGGGTCACGTTGCTCTGCTGCATTTGTTTGACTTCTGCCATCTGCCGCTGCAACGCTTGCAACTGCTCCTCAAGCGCCTCAGACAACGTCTTTCCAGTCCTCTAATCGTTTCCGCCTAACAATAAACCCCTTCCCCTAATTCCAGAAATGTGCCCCAAGACTACTTCTAAGGCCTCATGACGGCCCAGATCCTCTGAATTAGCGGGGTCCCTAGCATGACTCCCATAGATTAGGGATCTCGTTGATTTCCTAGATTTTGAACGTCTTTCAATGTTGTTTAAAGGAATTCTTATGAAATCTGAAAGCGATCTTAAGTGTGGCAATCAGACTCTAATTAGAGTTAAATTAGATTTTAATCAGAATTTGAATACATTTAATAGATCTGATTACGATTAAATTCATTCTCATTTAGATTTTATTTATATTCACTTGGTTCAATCAGACTGAAGCGATTTTTTATCGATTTAATTGACTTCAACAAGATCCTATTATACACCCCCCCTAGAATTTGGGTCGTGCGATAAATACCCCCCTGTACGACCAAATACGGGTCGGAAAAAAACACACTATATAGGGACCTGTAGGAGGGAGAGGATTAGCTCGATGCCAGCTGATAAACATGATGTACACTTGGGACACGCGATGAATGCGAAATTACACAATAGCCTGGTAAAAATGGCCGGGTAACCCCACGTGCCTAGCGCTTGCATGCTCTCCCTTACTAGTTGCTATTTCGATGACAGACGACAGAAGAAAGATAACAAGCAGGAAGAAAAGAAGGATAAGGAAGGATAAGGAAGGACAGTAAGACGAAAAAAACGTGCAAAAAAGTACGCGACGCGTAACGACAGAGTAGTGGCAGAAGGCTTTAGGGGGGCGCGGCGTGCGGAATCGGAATCGGGTGGCGGAACATTTGCGAAATTATCAAGAAGCCGGCATTCGGTGTCATGAGACATGCGATGTTTTGGTCGCCTCAGACTTTGGACGCGATATTTGCTCTAAACGCAGCTGCGCCTGATCTCTCCTCCGCATCTACATCATGAACCTTACTTTTGATTTGCAGCAGCTGCTTCTTCTCGTTCTTTCTGTCAAGGGCCAGGTTGACAACATTCTCCCTGCGCTTGACGGCATTATCTCCAGGCTTGGCCTTTGCTTTGGCTTTCGCAGCCTTTTTGGCTTGGGCAGCAGCCTTCGCCTTTGCTCGGGCCTCCGGCAAAGCCAGAGCACACTCCTTGTCAGGCAGAGGCAGGTCCAGCAGACAGTTCCGAGGCAAGACCTGGCTGGAGAAGGGCAGATCTTCAGGGGGCGTCTGGGTGCTATCAATCAAGCTCAAAGGGCTGAGAGCGAAAGCACTTCTTTTCGTACTCCAGATTATGCTGCACTAGCTTTCGGCAAGGATAGCGTCGACATTCTCATCATCATTCCGGCATTTGGCCCAACCCTGCTCAGTCTCCAGGACCTGCGATTGCGTTTTCTAGCGGTCCAGGTTGGGTTTGGCCTTGCCCTTCGCCTTTGACCTGGCACTCTTCTTCGAGTCAGCCATCAAACGCCTCTGCTGCTCTGACTCAGATGAATTCTTTTTGCTTTCTTGTCTGCCCTTTCTGCCGGCGCAGTATCCAAGAGCTCGGTCCCTGGAGGCCCAGGCGTAGACGAATCCTTTGTTGCCTTCGCATCAAGACTTTCTTTCTTGCTAGCATCCAAAGGCCTGGCATACCCAGGTGTCATCTCCTAGGCAAACAGAATTCAAATTAGCATCGCGTCTAGACGCAAATTCTGAAGATCCTGGACAAGGAGACTCAAAAGTGAAAAAATTGGAAGCAAGATTTGCAAAACCTTGTCCATGAGGTCCAGGTTCCTCAGGAGCGGGCGCTGCAAAAGCAAACTGGGCAGCTGTGGCGGACGCCTCAACCAGACACTGCTCCGCGGAATCCATCTTCAATTTCAATTGTTCCACTCCAAGTGTTGCTGCAGCTCCGTCGCATCATCACTGTCGATCTGAACAGGTTTGCCAATCAAATCCTGGGCGAAAGCCTTTCTTGTGGCCAGCAGTCTAGCTTCCACAGATCCTTCCACAGGCGGACCTGCTTTCGGCCACGCGCTCTGCAGGTCCTCGACTTCCTTGTCAACGTCATTCTCGAAAGGCTCCAGTGGCGCAGCTAGATCAATCGCCTCTCTTGGATCTTGCGTTATTTCCACAAGCTTCAAGCAATTGAATTGCGCAATTTCTTGGCTGCTGGCCAGTCTCCAAGCAAGCTGCTTTCTTCCAATGTCTTCGCAGCCGGTGCGCTGTTTGCAGCATCCCCTTGAGGTCTGCAGCCAGGCCAGGTGAAGCTGTTCAGTGGCTTGGAGACAGCTGGGATCACGCTCTCAAGCTTGGCCTGGCCAGGTACTTTCTCGCTCAGCTATATATATATATATACATATATATATAAATAGAGATAGAGAGAGACGGAGAGAGAAGGAGAGAGAGAGAGATATACGTAGGTCGCGCAAAACCAGCATAGTTCCCAAGAACCAACAGAGGGACGAGTCTGTGGGGAGTGGCCGATCAGGAGATGCCCGCACCAAAGGCTCCAAGATCCAACCAGAACTTTCTAGCTTTCTAGGAGCGCCCGCGGCGCAAGGACTGTGGCCCTTTTCGCGCTTCACCTAGGCCGGCTTGGCAAGTTACATGATTTGCGGCTCCTGTCTAAGGGCCAAGGAAGCCTCTGCTTTCAATCTAAATTTTGTTTGGGGAGGCTAGGTTCCTACGCTCAGAAGGTCAAGTTGCATGATTCGGCTCCGCCTAAGGGGCCGATGAAGCATTTCCTTTCACGCTCTTCGGCTGCAGAGTTACAAAGGATGAAAAAACTCCAAAGAACCCACCAACCAACCAAGCAAGAACACATGTTGATGCGTGAGCGATGTTTACATGGAAGTCAAGATTGGCGCAGAAAAGAGGTACGCCAGCAGCTACAGCGGCATTAGACACATCAGGCCTGCTGCTTTCCGGACACGCTTTGCGTGTTTCCCATGACCTGGAAGTAGCCAGACAAAGCCAAACCGCACGTGCACATGCGCAGCACTACAAAGGGGAAGCGTAACGGCAGGGGTGTTTCAAGCGGTCTGGTTCTGCTCAATCCGACGTGTCCCATGACCTCCAACTAGCCAGACAAAGCCAACCAGATGCGCACACATTCCAAACTACTACACGAAGGCATCTTTCAAGTGTTTCTGGTCAATCCGAAAGTTCGACCTCCAAATAGCAACCAAGTAAAGCCAAGCTACAACTGCACGTGCACAAGACTAGAGCTAGGAAAGCAAAGTAGGGCAGCAGGCCAGCCTCTTTCAAGTGCTCGATCTGAAGCCTGCGCAGTTCAGCTTTGGGCTGATGGCTCAGAAGGCGATTCGTGGGACAAAGCCGGACAAAGCAGCAATTTCTTTTGCTTTGCTGATCTCGATCGAATCGAGCGGCACCAAAAGCACGGGCAACGTGCACAGCCTTTCATTTTGGCAGGCTACGGCCGCTCAAGTTACGCACGTCCTTGGCTACTAAAAAGCCGAAAGCAAAGTTGAGTTGCGTCGAAGAGGTGCATCGAAGACGAAGCATAGAAAGAGAGGCGGCAAAAGAGAAGGAAAGACAAGGAGCAAGGAACAAAGGAAGTTTGAAAGGAAAGAAGAGAACGTGGCTGAAGGGCCACGCAAGAGTGAAGTGCTCGAGAGTGCAGCAGCTTGACAGTCATATGTCTAATCCAGGACCAGGCCCCAAAGCTGCACGGCCGCACGCCTTGCAGCAACCCTTTAGCAAGTGTTCACCTCATTTTGATAAACCCCGGCGTAACTGCAAAATCCAAATCCCAGAACGCAATTACAAATCCCTCCGTAATTGCAAAATCCAACCTGCCAAAACGCAAAAATTCTGGACGCCCTTGAAGAGTACTGTGTTGCCCAAGATTAGGAAAACGCTTGCTCCTTGGAGGTGCGCGATACTCAGGCGAGACCCTTGGGAAACATGGAGTTCGAAGCCGCACATGCTGCAGCCCAGCGAT
>CAJNIZ010004224.1:48353-65663 GCA_905231905.1 Symbiodinium pilosum
AACCCTGAACCCAAATCCTAAATCCCTCCTGGGCTCCAGGCGAATCTCAAGGGCTGACGCACTCGGCGCGACCCCGAGCACCTCATAGAGGTTCTTCGCGAGCTCCAACTGCCTTACGAGTAATGCCAGGACATTTGGATATAGTCCCCCTTAAGTNNGATAGAATATGGTATATATGGGGATATTATTAAAATACCCCCAAAACCATATTCTATCTACTTAAGGGGGACTATACTTACATCCAAATTTGGAAGCCCTAATTTGGGTAGGTTCCACAAGTGGGGCCCGATATGCCTTCCCCAGGTGCAAAGATTTTTCTGTGAAGATCCAAACATGTTGGATGTTTTCGCAGCGAAGCGGTCAGCGGAGGACAACTTTGCGCAGACTGAAAGACAGCAGTCGCACGAGCTCGAAGCCCGTTCCTCCCCACCTTCGCCTAGAGAGGGCCGTTACGAAACAGCCGCACAAGCATCTCACAGTCTACGACTGACAGTGCCTTAGTAGAGGCTTAAGAAGAGCATCTCACACGTGGCAAAAAGGCCCAAGGTCATGCTGGCCAAATGAAACAGGTAGCCTTTTTTGGGGGGTGCCCCACATAAGGATTCCATTGGATAGCCCAATTCTGCAAACTCCCCAATTTTTCTCGGAGGAGGCCCAGGCCACGTTAGGTGTGACCTCAAAGTTAAGCGGCCGGCTTGATGATGAACTCCACAATCTCCTCGCCGGAGGATGCCTTGCCAGCTTTAGTGTGACCCCAGGATCCGGTCAGCTAAATGAGTATTCATTCGTGGTACAAGAACGGCTGAGAATGCAGCATCGTCCAGGCTCCATTTTCGGCTTGGTATCTCGTCCATGGCCCTCATGGCTTGATGTCATGTAGGTGAGAGCACAGACCCACATGTCGCATGTTGACTAAATTGCAGGGTGCGGACGTCTTCTGCCCTGGCTTTGAGGTCCCGCCTGGGCTTTACTTACTTACATGCTTCACGACCCAGAATGCGGTCTGCAATCGCATTGAGTCTTGCCCAGGTCTAGACACCAGCCCACCGGGCTGCTGACTGCATTGGTCTTCGGAGTCCTTGCCCTTTTGGGCGTTCGCATGATATCGGAACTTGCCCACTTTGGCCTGAGCGGCCCAAAGCATAGCTGCCACCGACAGATTTAGCATGATTTAGCCCACTAAAGAAGGCATGAACTGAACCTTCTCATGATTGTATGATGTGACCTGATTTAACTACTCTAAGAGAAAGTCAGGATCTTGGTCATCAGCTCCTTCGCGCTACCTTCATCACTTGAAACAGCTTGGCGAGCTCTGTTCCCAAAGGGGCCCGGCATGATGCATGGCTGCACATCCACACCGTCTGCAGAGCATCCTTAGTTGCAAGACTCCCAGCTATTAAGGGAACGCCTGGATCATATCTCCTGAATACGAGGCTTCATGATCTTCCTTATGCAGAATAAGGCGCATGATCCAGAATGCATTGAAACTTCATCTCTGATCCCATGGCAACCATGTGCCAGGTCAGGTGCTCATGGTTCATCAGCTGGTCCGACAAGATGAAGATCTGGCCTCTGGCATTCCACTTTTGCTGCTGGTTCTTGCACATACATGCACATACCAAGCGGCTCAAGCAGCACGCAGCACAAGCAACTAAGGAGGAAGCAGGAGCAACGCTGGCACTTGCCTGCCAGTAGAAGCTCTGCACAGGTTGCCAAGTGCTGTAGCTCCCTAAACCCTAACCCCCTGAACCCTAAACACCTAAACTCTACTGTAGACCCTGCAGCATGGCACAACAACCCAACAACCTACAAGAGCAGCCTCGCTTGTTGCACAGGGAGTCGAAGCAGCACTCCTGTGGCACAAAAAGCTCCCAAAGCATCTGGCAGCTTGCATGACATGAGGCACTTAACCCCAATGCACTGTAGTTTTTATGATGGAGACCTCTAAAACAAGGTACACCCTTATTTGCCGTAATTTTTGGAAACCTCACACCCTAATCCCTAAACCCCATATAGTCCTATAAAAACCCTATATCCCCCATTCATGGTACCAATTTACAGAAGCCCCATCTACCTCCCAAGCCCAAAGTTGAAGTCTGGGAAACCTGCATGTCCTGCCTCCTCATCGCGATCCGTGATGGGCTCCGTGGTCCGGCCTTGAAACCACCTGACAAGTGCATTCCTGAGATCTGCCAGGCAACGTGCAGGACAGTATCCTTCTGAATTGTTTTGACTCCGCAGAAAATTCATTCTTCATTGGCTACGCTCCTGCTATACAGGTTCTTGTGTCAGCAACTGATGCTCAAATCAAGGCGGGGAGGCCGTCCAACCACTGAGGTCAAGATTTCCTCGTCACCGCCCTGCACAGGGCGTTTCTTGGGCTAGCCTGAAGTCAAGCCCCACACACTCCCAACAAGAAGCCTGTAAATGAACTGTTGTGCGCCGAGGTCTCAACCGAACGTCAACACAAAAGCTTGCGCAACCAAAGCTATAATATACATTGACATCGCAGAGTCAGCGCAGCGGGCCTTCTTGGCCGCAATGTCCCTTCCTGTGTCAACACACCACGCCCGCCAGCATTTGCAGGTGTAACCCTCCCAGAAATCACCCTGCACCCCTCAGAGATCAAAAGATAAAGACCTCAAATAAATGTGAAGGGCATGTAGGCCCTTGATAGTAGTTTCCATTCTATTTTCCATTATCCTTATATAATCCCTAAATAACCCTAATATATCCCGTGCTGGGCTGGCAAGAGCTGCTTGAAACTGGCCTTTGGTTAGCTGGGCATGAACGAATGGAAAAGAACATGGAAACTACTATAATGGGTTATATAGGGACTACCATAAGGATCCATTCCTTCATTCCTAGCTAACCAAAGGTAAGGAAATCCAAGGATCCATATTAATAGTAATATTACTCGAATAGTAATAAGAATCGTAGCAAAAACAATAGTAATAATAGTAATAGTAGGAATAAAAATACTAAAGAATAGTAATCATAGTAATAATAATAAGAATACTGCAAAAAATACTAATACAGACTGCAATCCAAGGATCCCCAATCCACGTTCTGAATGTTCTTGAAGTTGGAGATGACGGCATCCTCCTGGAATTCAAACAGGGGCTTCCCAAAATGAGGGGTACCTTTTGGGGGGTACCTATAATAAGGATCATCGTATTTTGGGGGGTCTATATTAGGGTCCCCTTATTTGGGGAAACTACCACAATTATCAGATCTCCTTGAAGCCTGGCGAAATATATTCATATGTAGATATATGTTTTTCTACATATTCTACCCATAGCTTCGGGCCTTTGAAAATAAAGCTCAGGAATTGGTGAGTAGCTCAGGGTTTGCAAACAAATTAATAATTAGTGGGCTCCTAACTCTTCAAAGACCCAAACGTTAAGATCCTAATCATTCTTTCTAGCCGGAGCCTGCATGAATCAATCAAGGCTACCTAGGCCTGATCCACTACTGTATACCCCTGATTAATAACCCTCCCCCCTTAATAGTGATTTTAATAGGGATTCTAGAACTAAGGCCCTTAAAAGGAAGGGGTTTCTTAATCATGGGTCTACATTACAGGATCTGTAGGGGGCCTCGACATCCCCACAAGAAGATACAAGAAGTACCAGCGAAACAAAGACGCAACAGCCTGGGAAAGTAGACAAACATAGACAATCATGTTGAAAGGTGACTGCTTCACGGTAGGGTTGCATCCTAGGCTAGAAGTTGCCCGAGCTGCAAAGTGACTATGCCACTGTGAGAGCTTGCAAGGAAGACGCCTGACGAAACTTCCTGGCACTAAGAAACGCTCAACATTCTACACTTTAGGTACGAAAGCTCGGCGGATCCCAATTCACGGACGAGGGACCCTCCGAAAAACGGGTTGCTGCTAAGGAACTTAAATTAAGTTGCCCTTTGATGGGTATATAGTAAAGTAAAGAATAGGGTTTTCTTATTATTAACTTACTTCGCCCAGGCTGGACCAGCCTCAGGGCTTTTGAAACCGACTTTGAAAAAACCTCTACTTTTCTCTGCTGACCACCAAAAAATTGGCCACTTGCTCCTCCCTCTAGTGGTGGCTGGCCTAGTCACCCTCCCTGGCCCTCCCATCCCAAATGTGCTCTGCGAAGAAGTCCTATGCGTCGGGCGATAACGTTTACAATTAAAGTTCCTTAACAGGGGTTTGCTTGAGATTCGTTGTGTCATCTCTCCATTTCTTAGAAACCACCCCATTGAGCCCTCAACTCTGTGGCGACCTCTTCATCATAGAAGAGGCGAATGTGACCCACTACGTCTCCGCCTGGCCATTGAAGCACGCTCGAGGCACACGGCTCAACAAGAAAGTAGAAGCCATCATAACAGCTCTTGGGGACTTGAGGATACTATCGGCTTGTATCTTGAACACGTTCTGCCTGAAGGGTGCTAAATCACCTGTAGAAGATTACAGGATGCTGCAGCCTACAACTTGCTGGTTTTCAGTTCGCTCAGGCAAGCATCCACCTTCTGAAATTCAAAATTCAAATCGTAATGAGATCTGGGAGGATTCCTCCCTGAACGAGTGCCAATAGAGGAGCAGCTTAAAAGACAAACGCTTGCAGACACCCGCTCCTACTACTTCGACCAACAATCCACGACAACCCCTATCATAAGCCCGAGAACCTCTGTTACAAAGTAGACTTCCTACAGAAGTCAAGAGAGCCTCTAAGTGAGCTATATTCTAAACTCCGGTTATCCCCTTCAAATGCCCCTATAATAGTCCCCTACATAATCCCTTATATAGCCCCCTTCAAGGAGTTTAGACCCTAAACTCTCAACCCTAAATTGTAGTTTCCATTTTCTTTTCCATTATTCCAATATAACCCCCTTTAAAGAGTTTAGACTACAGCCCCCTTCAAGATATTTAGGCGACCAGTACTTTGCAGCAGAGCCGCTCGCAGAGGCCAGCTCTGCTTGCAGCCAGTGACCTTCAGGCTCCAGCACGCCCATCCTGCTGTCAAAATAAGGTTTAGGGTTGCTGGCGAGGAAGTGAAATTAGGTTACCATAGTTGGGTATAGCGTTAATAAGGGGGTTTCCTTATTATAGTATTTAACTTAATCTAAGTAAGCTCCTTAATGGCAGACCCCGATCCGGGAATACATACAGGTGTGGTTACGCGTGTACATCCCTCAGTGTCCCTCAACTGCTAGTGTTCGTGGAATACGTCACCGTCGTGATCTTAGATTCGGCAAAGCTAGACTTGCTTGAGTAGCAAATCCTTTTTACTCCGGAACAGATGAATGGGAACAACCCTGGGGGTGGGCTGGTACGCACATCAACCGTACGGACTCTCCGAACTGGATCAGGCGCCAACACAACCTGCTGCGAGGCTTTACCGCCTATGCAGCCTGTAGCTAAGGGATCCACAATCGCTTAAGGAGGCCGTTCTCACGCAATCATGAACATGAGGCTCTCAGCTGGGCCGCTGGCACGGTAACACCTGATGCGTGAGGTCCTGTTGGCAGTAGGTGAGAGCAGCCGACCAAACACTCACAATTAGGCATTTTCTGAGGAAGAAGAAATGGGAAGCTCAACTCGCTCATTGAGCAGCGGGCCCATGAACACCAGCAGGCCATCCGATCTGCGACCGATTCGATACTCAGAGGGCTTGGCCTCATGTTGCGAAAAGATCAGCACTTCCCACACTCCTGTCTGGCTTCCACTAAGATGACAACGCCATAGAGCCATCGACCGACAAGCCGATGGTCCTGGCAGTCTTTCGCCGGGGACAACTTGCGAACAGATTCTATGTCATGGTATGATGGGTATGCATATAGGCCTAAGAGGCTCTGACTATCATGCCTTCACTTGCTGCTGCGGCAGTCCTGCCAGGACCGTGAAGCAGGATCGTCCTTGCCCTTGGCTCCTGGAGTTCCGCCAGGCAGCGGGGCCTTGGCGCTGCAGTCTTGCGCAAACTTCTGCCTCTCGAACGCGAGGCAAAGCATGTGAGACGTGAGTCACGTTCTACGTGTCAGCCAGCAGAGAAGATTTTTTCATAGTTTTCTGGTCCCAGAATGCATCACACACTCGTAGAATCGGAACGGCCCTACGCTCACATGACAGGCCCGCGCAGGCTGAGCTGGGGACAAAGACGCGAGCCACTACTCGAAGCAGAATCCTTGCGATTGTGACAGCTGTGTAGTTGTGTATTTGGACTTTGGATGTGATTCCTACCCAGAGGCTTCATGAGGATATTGTACTTCCAGCAAACTCATTGGCTTCTGATTCCTCTTACGAAACGTCTAACAATCAAGCATCAGGTTGCCGGTGTCATGGGGCATAACTTCTTCCAGGGGTACTCTGGCGGCAATTGCGATATCAGTTCTACGGCAAACAATAATCAAACAGCAGGCACAAGTCCTCCCAGCGATGGGGCTGTTTTCAAATGAAGGTCCCTCAAGCAATGGTACTCATAGGCTTGAGAAACCCCCAATTATCCCCAATCCCCCTCCGCCATGCGATGCTTCCATTTGGCTCTGGTGAACTCCTCTGAGGTGTTCTACTGGTGTTCTATAGGTGTCTGCACCCAGGCGGCTAGGTGGGGAATCCCCCTTGGAACATCAAATGCTGGTGTAACTGGAAGTATACTGATAGTTCCGTGTAGCGTCCGCTGCCCCAGTAAAGTGTGGCTCGTGCAGGTCCACCGACATGATGCTGGCTGCGGGATACGGCTCTCGGTTTGCTACTGTGTGCTCCGTCACTACAGCAATACGTGGACCAACCTGCCAGCGTCTTCTTATTGGCCCTCTCACTCAAGTTCCTCCTTAGCGCTGGAATACGAAGCCCTGGACACCCAAACAGAAGCGCACTTTCCATGAAACAGGGGCTCTCGCGTTGTAGATGGCGGAAGAGCACGAACGTGCGCGTGACATTTCCTGGAGAAGCTCACCTCAGACCAAAATGAAGATTTCAAAACTTTGCCTATCCTCACAGACCATAACTTATCTTCCAGGGGTCTCATTGCGAACCGCTAATGCACGAGATTCACAAGACGTTTTGCGCCTTGATGATTCCCGATGCCAGGACCTGGCTTGCAAAGTGGTTCATTCAGGCAGGGACACGGCCATGTCGCCCTGGATCCTCCACATCCTGCCACTCCAGACCTTTGCCGCATGCTTCTTCCTATTCTCTCCGGAACTAGAGTGCACACTGCAACATGGGCAAGCAATGAGCCATTTGAGAATTAGCGCCCGGCTGTACTCCACTCTGGTTGCCGCCATGGTCGGTAGCGCCTCCCACCTATGAAATGGCAAGCAAGGGCATCTAGAGCATGGTTTAGGGCCCTAAATCACCGGAACATAACACCAGGTGACTCTTGCACTCAAAACAAGATGTCGAGATCTCGCTTCGCGCGCGTGCTTTGCCATTGACATCGCGTCTCGCCAGGCCCTGCACGGGTTGGAGCTCCGAAGGCTTGTCATCAGGAAGTCGGGCATGGATGCACCATTTGGCCTCGCTGCCTGCGGCTCTTGAAAGGTTATCTGATGCAGCCTTTCCACGGGTACAGACTTCACGCTGGGCGAAGCCGTGCTCTTGGCAGGTCGTTTCGCTCCTTTCCCGGGAGGAGGCTGTCTGTCGAACGCTTCGAGCAGATTCAAGACCCTTAATTTTCCTAAAATCCCTGTCTACAAACCAATCGGTACCATCTTGCATAAACTTTATGCCGCCTGTACAAAGCGCAATCGAAAAAATTCTGCTCGCCGATTTGCAAGAAATCATGACCATTGCCAAGGCTTTGTAGTAGCAACCAGCCTCAACCCAGAATGACACATGGTAGTTTCCCTAAATGAGGCGGCGTCAAAATTACTTGTTTGTTCTCTCTTGGTTTTTGAATTAGGGCGTCCCCTATCGATTTCCACGTTTTGGGGATCTTNNTATAGTTTTAGGACGTCCCCTATCGGTCTTGGGGATTTTTGCGCAACAACTACCGGGGGACCCCAATATAGACCCCCAAAACACTATAATCCTTATTTGGGGACCCCCAAAAGCTTACCCCTACCCCCACATCTAATGGGGGAAGGGAAGCAGCCTGCCAGTTGCAGTGGTTGTATAGGGGGTAGATTGGGGTTGTATTGGGATAATGGAAAGGAAAATGGAAACTACTATATAGGGCTATATGGGGGGTACATTGGGATAATGGAAGAGAAAATGGAAACCACTAGCTAAGGGTTTAGGATCTGAGGGTTTCCCAATATTAGGGGTATTCAGCGGTCCCCTGGCAGTAGTTGTGGCTGTTGTTGTTTTGTCCTCAGTCTTGGTATAGCCCCGCAGTGAACCGAGCTTTAAGCTCACCAGCAACAGGCCCTGAGATAGACCCTTATATACTTGAATCCCTGCGCTGGGTGCTCCCAAAAAGGGACTTGTGTTTTTTTGGGAATTCTAAGCCCTACATTACAAACCACTAAGTCAATATATAATCGCCGCATATGGCAACCTCAACGTCATTTTCCTGTTTCTTTGCCCTATGACTCCAAACCCCCTACCCTATAACCCTGCCACCCCCCCGCCCCTTTTTAGCCCCCTACGTCCGAATTCAAAGGGCCCATTCCTGACATTCCTGTGGCCCCCCTTAGCCCTAAACCCTAAACCCTTAGCCCCGCCCTTAAGTAGATAGAATATGGGGATCTTATAACATACCCAAAACCATATTCTATCTACTCAAGGGATACTATAAACCCCAAAACTCTCAACCCTAAATTAGTAGTTTACATGTTCTTCTCCATTACAACCCCAAAATACCCCTAATATTCTATCTACTTAACGAGGACTATAAACCCTAAACCCCTAAGCCCTAAACACTTAACCAAGCCACAGCTTCCAAGCAGGCCTGGCACAAATGGCCTCTGCGAAGCTCTGCGGCACCATGGGCTGGAGTGCCTTGCTATTTGGGACTAGGGATATACACGGTTACAAAGGGGCATGGGGATATATGTATATGCTCATATAGAGTTATATAAAGGGTTACATAGGGATATGTAGGTTTCAGTGTTCTAAATTTCAGGGGGTCCTTTTCCCAATAGTGGAGAATCAAATGCATGAGACAAAATCGACAGTGAGATAAGCTTTAGGGATTCTAGGCAACCATATTACAAAACTACGATAGAAATACAAGGAACTGTGGGATGCCACTTCCTTAGCTTGTTTGGGATGTCTACGAATATCAGGCACATTCATCGACCTCATTTGGGGGATCGATTGGGGCTCCCATGCTTGTGGCATAGTTTTGCTGCGACTCGCAGAAAAATCATTGTCCAACTGACCTTGGTGAGAAAAGATTTGGCATTGCAAGTGGCGTTGGATCACGCAGATTCAGTCTTGCCGCATGTGCGGCATCCGTAGCTGGCACACAGAGATGAACCTTTGCTTGTTGGCATGAACGTTGTGCAAAAAACTCGGTTTTGAAAGATCCGACTCTGCATTTGGATCTCCATGATCGCTGCTGTCGCCCGTTAACGCCTGAGAAACTCCTCTTGAAATAACCATTCTCCCTTCGAAGATCCCTGCTCAACAACCCTCATTCCCCCCATCAATCATGCACAATCCACTGTAACCCCATGTGAATCAACTCGGACCAGCCTGACCCGGCCCCGTTTTACTTTAGCCACACACCTCTTCCTGGTTCTTAGTAGGGAATATGGGAACACAGTACGTACGGATAATATAGGGATTTTATTTCCCTATGCCCTAGTCCCTTGAGCCTATTCCCAAGTCTGAGCTATCAGCGCTCTCCAGCTGCAGAAACTCCTGGAAAATCACAGGAGAAGAAACAGGAGGGATCCTCAGACTGCTATGCCTTGGGGATGGATCCGAGAGATATGTGGAGAATACTGAGAAGTTGTGGGGGTTCAGGGTTATTCTGCAGGATTCGGTAGGGGTTATATTGGTCACGTAGCTGCCCCTACATGGGGGTTGTCCAATATTCCTTTACCTGAAACCCACGCTCTCGCCGTGCCTTTCGCGGACCTTTCGCGGCCCAAGGAAAACCCATAAAAGCTTCATCTGACCAAACTTGTTCTGAAAATATCTTCTTCCCCATGCAACTTCAAGTAAGATTGCGAAGGTGAAGTTACATGACATCAGATAGAACACAATGCTAGCCGGCAAGGAGCCAAACCATTCCCAGGACATCGTTGAACAACCTCTGGCTTATTCAGGTTATGTTACCCTTTCGCCGGCCCTTTCGCCGTGCTTTCGCGGATCTTTCGCGACCACAGAAAAACCCAGATTTTGCTTGTCACATGGTCCTGCTTTATATAAAATGTAAAGGAGGGTTTGCCCCCACATGGTGTTCCTTGATTAGGCAACATTCGGCTTTCTGAGATCGGCTCCTCATAGGAGCCTCCATGCCAAAACACACTTCGAGAAGACTGCAGCTTAACTAACTGAGCTTCAGCTAAACAATATTCGTCTAAACAGTAACTGCTTGATTCAGATGGTGTGGCAACATTCGGCTCTCTGAGAAGTTTATGTGGTTTTTGTGCAGCCGGAATTCCATTCCCACGATATCTGGGAGGTTTCTCAGCCGGAATTCCATTCCCACGGTATTTGTAAGGTTGGTGCGCAGCCAGAACTCCATGGTACCCCGGATGTCCATTCCCAGGATACTTACTTAGGAGGTTCTTCAGCGGCAAATATTCAGTGGGGTCATGCATGGAGGATCTGTGACCCGGGAGTTCGCCAGGTTTTGGCCTTGGCTGGATGTTCAGTAGATCTCAAGAATCCCAAGCTATCCATCGCCAACCTCGTCTAAAGCCGCTAGGAGATTTACGAGCAGCCGGAATTCCATTCCCACAACATTTTCAAGTTTGTCGAGCAGCCTGAATTCCATTCGCAATGTGGAGGTTTCGGGTAACTGATCCATTCCCACGATATTTACGAGGTTTCTCAGCCGGCATTGCATTCCCCACAGTATAGGCCAGGTTTTCGAGCAGCCGCAATTCCATTCCCACGATAATTGCAGGGTTGTCGAGACGATCTTTGTGAGGTTTTGCTTCAGAGTCAGAAGGGCTGGAAAGCCCTAGAGAAACAGGGATTGGATAGCCCCTCCAGCAGTGTGCAAGGCTTTGGTATTGATCTTTATGCGGATGTTCTATTATTTCAGGTGGGTTATTCTATTGATGTTCTATTGATTGTTTAGGTGGATGTTGTATTGAAATTCTATTGATCTTTATGCCGATGCCAATGTGGATGTTCTATTCATTTTATGCGGATTTTCTATTGGTATTGTATTGGCTTGCATGCGGATGTTCTATTGACTTTTGAGCGGTGTTACTGTTCTATTCATGTCGATGTTCAATTGATGCTGCTCAGGGTTGCCCATTCGATTGAAAACAAGATGAATCGATCTTTTCGTACAAAAACCTTAGCCCATTGATTTTGAAACTTTCTATCTTCTTTTACTATTGGTTGCTCCGGGCGCATTCAATTCCCACGATATTTAGGAAGGTTTTCGAGCAGCCGGAACTCCATTCCCACGACATTTGCAAGGTTTTGGGTACACGGGTTCCCCGAGCTTGTATTCCCACGGCTTGTGCAAGGTTTTCGAGCAGCCAGACTGGAATTCTCCACGATATTTGACCTCGGAATTCCATCGTTTACCAGGTTTGGAGCAGCTGGATTTCCTTTCCCCGGTATCTTGCATTGTTTTGAAACCCGTATTTCCATTCCTACGAAACTTGCAAGGTTTTCGAGCAGCCAGAGTTACATTCCCACAGTGTTTGCCAGGTTTCGAACAAACGGAATTCCTTTCCCGCAGTATGCGCGCGGTTTTTGAGCAGCCGGAATTCCGGCTTCGGGCGGACTCCTGGGACCCGGCTGGAGGCCGGAAACATCATTTCAGTCGTGCTATGCTAGAGGAATCATGGAGCAGGTTCCCGGGAGCACGAGCGGGGGTCGCGGTAGATCGTCCGGAAACGTCATCTCCTGATACTATTATTAGGGGAATGCTTTCAGCACACTGCAGGTGACTGGTGGTCAGGTGAAATCTGAACAAGCCTTAGCTACCTAGCATAGTCTACGTTTATTTGAAGAGAGCTTGGCACTTCCAAGGCTGCAAGAGATCCCACACTTGCGAACCACAGTATGACTCTTGGGCAAGAGATACTGCTTCTGCACCTTGCCTGCACTTTCTGATCCTTGTCTCCGTTCGCACCGTTTGGCGGTGCCTCCTTAGCACGACGTCTGAATCAGGCTAAGCTGAGGCCGCATGTTTGCAATGTGGCTGAGACGTTGCTACTGGGTCTTCGTTTAGCACATCGTATTTGCGCATGGCCTTTGCATCACAATGCAAGCACTGGGGCGATGATGCTAATGAATTGCGGGCTGGGTGCCTCCACCTGGGTCTCGTGGTATCTTTTCATCAGAAGCGCATGGGCTTGGTAGATCTTGAGCAGAGGGCCCCTGATTGTCAGGGTCTGGCCCTCGTTACCATCCTGTGCAGGATCGAAGTGAATGTAGGTCCCAGTCTTCTTGCCTGCAGACTCACAAATAGCTTGGCATGTTTACTCGTGCTCTCCACCAATCAGTCACCACCAATCAGTCACCACTCCCTTGAGCTGGGCCCTCCGGCGGATCCTCTGCACATCCTCCCCGCGCTTACCGATGAGGAGCCCTACCTGCTGCAAACAAAACATGCGGCATTACGGCATGAAGTAATCAACAGGATGGATTGGGCGCTATTTTGAGATGCAGCCTTCTCACGCGGCAGCTCACAGGTGATGGTGTACTCAGCATCCAGGGTTCCTGCGCGCAGCTTTAGGGACCCCACCTGCTCCTACCATTCATTCACAAGGAACCTCGTGGAAAGCCCTGCGCGGTGGAGCTCAGGGCAGAGAGGAGGTCGGAGTCCTCATCGCCACTGCTGCTCCTTTGCAAAACTGAATGTCACCACGACCATAGTGCTCTGACATCTAGCTTGATAGGTTGAAGCGATTCAACCCTGCACCGGATCATGATCTGGGCACGAAGTACACGCGAATACATGCACACGTTTGCCAGCAGACGTGCAGATGTGCACGTAGCACAAACTCCAACAAACTTGCGCAAATCTGCAGGGAGGGCAACAAGAGCAGTGCCCTGGAAGTTACTGTGCGCAAACTCCTTTGGTCGAGACCCTCAGAAACTTCACACAGCGGCAATCACATACCAAGGGGCGCGGGCTGCGGCGGGTTCACTACGCTTCGAGGCCCGGCTCGCTGCGCGGGCGCGCCTGAAAAAACATAAGAAAATGAAAAAATGCGAACAAGGGTCGCCACATTTCAGACGTACGTGCTGAAGTCTTGCGAAAGTATTCTGAAATGCAATTTTACAGTAGAAGCAGCAACCTTCTGCCTGGGCCAAATCCAACGATGAAAGAGCTACCAACTCTTTGCCTGGTCCTCTCGGAGTTCGCTCGCGCTCATCTGGCCATTCAGATCCTTTGCCGTGGTTTGCGTGGCCATGACCACCATGTCCGGCGTAGCTGATGCCAGTCTCCGCAGGAGATGCATAAATTGGGTTGCCCGCACCATCAAAGCTCTTGACAGTAGCCCATTCCACGTAGCTGGGAGTTCCATGTTGCTCTTGCACGTATTGGTTGACTCTGCTAAGAGCAATTTGCAAGCCATGCGGCTCGCCAACGATTTTCACTGTCTGATGCCCAGCAGTTATGTTGGGATCAATGACAACCTTGGATCCAGACTCCTCCCGAATCGCGCGGGCATTGCTGCCTTTTGGACCAATGATGGCCGATGACATCTGCTTTGTGACCACGCACCGAACAATGTAGCTGCCGCGATCCATTCCCACGAAGTCTGCTTCGGCGCTAACCGCCTCTTTCGCACCGCATTCGACAATGTCACCAATCACATGCTGCATCACGCCAAGAAATGCCTGTGCGCCATTGGGGTAACAAAAAGGTTTAAGTCTTTTTGGACCCCTGCCTCAGGGTTGTCGCTGTAAATCAGCAAGACTCGATAGCGCGTGCCAGGGAAGCACTCGTCACGGCCACTGACCACGATTTTGCAGCCCATCTCGTTCTGGAGCTGCTCCTTGCATAGCTGTGCTTCACTCAAGCAACTGAGCTAATGGCCAACCCTTCTATGTCCATTATGCCTGCTTACAGTGCATGGCACCCTAGAGAGCAAAACTGCTTGCTTCATCGCAGCCATGGCAAGGAATGTCAGATCCACGTGCGGTGGGCTTTGACAAGGGTCCTTGCGAGTGCCACCCTTGCCCATGATTCTGGCGACCAGCTCATTGGGACAAAGGGCCTCAGCGACAAACACGTCGTAGCACCATGAACCTATCCTGTGCTGGGTCTTGTGCTGCTTTGCTTCACTGGCGTCAGATGCGTCACTGCCTGGCCTTGAAAGCGAATCGGCGCATTCCTTTGCCGCCATCGCCGTAGCCCATGGCAAGTGTTAGTGAGAAAGACAGAATCCCGTGTCACAGTTGTATACCTCTTGTTGATTTCATTCTGGTAAGCGCTGGGCCTAAGCCTCTGTACTGTGCATGCTGAGGTGTGTTGGTTTCTTGTAGTGGTGGCAAGACTTGCTACGAGTTTCAGGGGCATAGATGAATACTAGAGTGCTGTTACCAGTTGGCTGGAGCAGCTTACCATGTCCTTCTGCAATTTAGGGCCAACGTTGCCTGCGCGACAGGCCCACCGTATACTTCGGCCAAGCTACCAAGCCTTTGCCAAAAGATGACACTAAAGCAGACAGCAGTCCACCTTGGGAGGACGGAGATGTGATGCCTAGCAAGCACGTCGGCAGTCGTGTGAAAGTGACACAGCCCATCACTGGCCTTCCCACCAAAAGAATCACGTCAGAACGGAAGAAAGGGATGTGTAAAAAGTGCGCACAAGTGTGCCAAGCCTCGGCCCTGAATTCAAGTCGCAACCGCTGCGTGCAGTGAGAGAGCTGGATCAGAAGGATTCAATTCAGGCATTCTGGGGCCCTGCAATATCACGTGCAGAAATGCTTCGGGCCTGGAGCTGAGCGCTGCTGTGACTCCATACCAAGGGCTGCTGGCGAGGCCTTGTCTGACACATGTTCGCAAAGGACATTGTTGAGCAGCTGCGTGTTCAACACCCAGACCAGGCGCAGCATCTGAGTTTGTTTCAAACATCGGTGTGTGTACTTGGTTTCTGCTCCTCTAAACTCGGAGACGAAGTACAGCGTGCTTCCGCAACGGCAGCTTCAGCAAAGCCGCAAACAATGCCGGAAACATCCAAACGCGCACATGGGCTTTGAATTTCTGCTTCCACAGTGATGCAATGCTTCGGCCAATCTGCAAAACGTTCCGTTTATTCCAGGTCACAACCCACAAATGAGACAAGCGTACAAGGGATTTCCACTTGCATGTTCGACAGAATGTGCGCACGGTTTCTGCTAAGAGCAGGTCAGCCTGACGTGATGGCAAAGGCAGTGCCGGGCCCTGCGGGTGTAGAACGATGTGACGCTTGAGACATCCCTGGAATCTCACTCCAAAAGCATTTGTCTGGCACAGTGCGCAAACAACGCTGACTACAGTCCAGAAGAGTCGTGGAGCCGACTCTACTACCGAAAAAACATGCAGCAGCAAAGCAGCTCCACGAACTGTGCCCACGGAGCATGAGGTGACACGTTAGAAGCAAGCAGCCCACAAAGTCAGTCACACGACGACAAGCTTCTGTCAGAGTGCCTTCGCTTCTGGAGGTCCTGCCGAACTGACTGTGGATGATGGTTCCTTGAGACGAGCAAACGGCTTTAGTTTGGTGGCGCTTGAAGCAACATTGGAAGCAAGGGAACGGGCCAAATCAAAATGATACTTGGCTGCTGGTCAAGCATCGCAGCGACCTTCTGAGACGTGCCTGGTCGGCTCGGCGCTGGCTGGACTCTCCTTCCGGCTGCTGTCGAAATCCTCGGTGCTGCATTCCACCTCTGTCATTTACTGCCGGACAGTTGCGTTATCGAGGTGACTCTTCTTCTGCCAATTAAGCTTGATCGTAGGGAGCTGACCTCGTTCGGCTGGAGGAGGGCCTTCGACATGGGCTGCAGTGCTGGGTAAGTCTATGACTGACGAAGCTGCTGCGTGATCCCACTTTGAAGCCATACTTACTTCCAGCCAAATGGAATCGGAAGACACTGCCCTAATAAATGCGGAGATGCTGTTGACAGTCAGTGTATAAGTTCCGGACGAAGATCCGACTTGATTCCTCAGGGAAAGAAATCCAGTCCAATGCGCAGGATCAAACGAAAGCAAGGTGGCAGCATGGTATGGCCTCCTTCGGGGGCAAAATTCGAGGAGCTGGCATGCCTGCCATGATCATATTGGGACAGGCAGGGCAGCATGATGACACTTCCTGTTGTTGAATGCATGATAATGCATGCAGTACGAAGGACGTACGAAAACGAAAGAGAGGACGACGACCATGAGCATGAGGAGAAGGATGAGGAGGAGGAGGAGGAGGACAACGGCGAGACGAGCACAAAGATGGCCACATCCACGTCCATGACAACCGCTTCGACGACCACGAGCACGTGTCGCCACTACTACGTGACAGCAAAGACTACGACTCTGCCGGAGCACTAAAGGGGCAGGAAGCAGAAACGTGCTCCCTACAAAGGTCATTTCAGTGCCGAAGCCGGCAGGCTCCCTCCCAAGCTTTGACAAAGGCTTTTAGAGAGGGCTTCGAAGGATGAAGTCGTGGGAACTCCTCAGGACAGCTTCAGGGCTCTGGGAAGCTCTTGGACATGCCCCTGGAAGGAAATCCTTCGTGGGGTTTTTGAAGGGGTTTTGAATGGTGGCAGTAAGGGATTTTAGAACCCATTTAAGCCTTACAAAACCCTATACATAGACCGTATTGGCTCCTTAATCCCTGCGAAGGGTACCTTTGGAGGGAGAACTATTGTAACCCCTTAGGAAGGTGCCTTTTGGAAGGCGACCCCTCAGAAGGCTCCTCAGAAACCGCTCCAAGGCGGGCAGTGCTTGGAGGCTACTCAGATACTACTACTACTACTACTACTACTGCTACTACTACTACTACTACAACTACTACTACTACTACTACTAGTAAGTACATTCTACATAATTGACGACTCGTTTTCTAGACATAATCTTCTTGCTTTGTAAATTTTAGAGGCAAATTCGATAGTATTTACAGCACTTTTGCGTTTCCTTCCCGTCTGTTTTGCACTTTTACAGCCTCCCGTTGCGAGGGCCGCATTTTCGTGTTGTTGGATGTTTTTCTTTCTTTGAAAGCGCTTTCGTATAGGTATTTACAGCATTTTCTTCTCCGTGACGTT
>CAJNIZ010004224.1:65763-75991 GCA_905231905.1 Symbiodinium pilosum
TCCGAAGCTGCTCTGTGGCCACGAACCCCTGTAAATCGTGGGGTATGAGACACTTCGAACATGTTGAACGCCAAAAAAAGCTCAAAATTTGGCCCTGGCACTTCTAGCATACGAAACGATAATTGCAATGCAGAAGTGCTGGCCCTGCCAACACTTTCAAGCTCCTCCTTCTTTACCGCCCTCAAAGGGACGGGTCGTCAAATATGCGCGGCAACTTTGCTAGGCATAAGGCAAGCTCACCACCCACTAGGGGGCACACTGCCTGCTGTCAAGTGCTATCCTCGTCTGTCTTGGACCGCTAAGTGCCCGAATTGACTATCAAGCTGCGCAGCTCTTCGATTCAGCTTGCATCGAGGCCTGCTGCTGGCTCTGGGCTGCAACGAGCGAGGTGATGCTGGTTTGGAGTCCACAACCATGATGCTTTTTAGTGGGGTGCTGGGGGTATTGACATGCGTCCGTCGAGGGGGAGGTTTCAAAATCACATGTGAGTTCGAGTTGCTTTTGGGGTGAGGGGGGCGCAGCGGTTGGAGAAGCGGAGCTTCATTGATGCAGGGCTGGAGGCAGTGGCGTCCGAGCTTTTGGTGAAACCAGGGCTGTGGCCTCTTGCAGCAACCCCAAACTGCCCGATGTTCGGCCCAGCGGCAGGGGCCTTTTGACCCTGCTGACTTCATAACCAACAGCAAGAGACAGCGAGTGCAAGAGTAGCAGGGACAGGAATATCCGCAGGGTAGTAGTGGTGGTAGTAGTAGTAGTAGTAGTAGCAGCAGCAGCAGCAGTAGTAGTAGTAGTAATAATAATAGTAGTAGTACGCGCGACGAGGCCCATCCGCGCCCGGACCAGCAAATTTTCCAGGTATGAGCTACATACAGTGCTACAGTCGACAGCTTTCCAGAACATTAATGGACATGGGTTCCTTATTAGGACTATATTGGGGACTATACTGAACTACAAGAGGGCTCCTGGCGTCCACGTATGAGTATGCAGTATAAGTTTGCCCGCTTGAAGCCTAAGCATCCACTCTGCTTCTCTGCTTGTTCTCAAGATCTGGCCTGTCGCCACATCCACTGGCTTGATGGGCAAGGTTGAGCGGACTAAGCCTCTGCAAGAGGGGTGAGGGCTTTCGCACGGCAAGTCAATCGACTCTTTTCTGACTGCTGTAGAAGCAGATAGTCTCAAACACACACAAACAAACCCGTTTGCTCAGACCTACTCCAAAATCCACAACCCTTCACAGCAGCTAAACAAGGTGATGCCTATCCGGCGCAGCATTGGCTGAGAGACAAATATCTGCGCGAAGCCCTGGGACAAAAAGGTCAACGGGGCTTTATCGTTGCAAGCCGCATGCAATGCTACACACTTCATGCGCATCTTGGCCACATCAAGCTTGCCAAGCTGTGGGACTGCCTGTCTGGCGGCTTGGGTGGTCGCCTCATGACATAGCCGCCTTGGTCACGCAGGCCGGGGATGCCAGGGATGATAAGTTAGCATCCTGACGCTTGCTAGTCTCCCTGCTGGCAGATACAAAACCAAGAGCAGTGGGCCCTTGCCTGGCTTGCTGCATGGCAGGCCCAGCGATGGTGACCTGAGCTCCACGTCTTCCAAAGCCCGATTTTCCAGCGTCCAGAACGTGACGCCTATGACTCGACTTCAGTTGATGCACTCACGAGGTCCCAGCATGAGGTCGCAGTTTTCCAAGGACCTCAAATCAAAAGCACCATATGGCATCATCCGGTTCTTTCTCGCCACATATGAACATACGTGTGTATATGTATATATCCTTAGCACTGAAATGGTCAGGTGACGAGGCGGTTGACGTTTCCCATCTGGATCCCAATGCCCAGGCTCAGCTGCGAGGCCTCCATCGCATGAGGCGAGTGAAACCATTCAAGTTGAACATCATTGGAAGGGCCCATTTTCTACAATTCGCAGCAACAATCTCGCCTGACCCGCCAATGAGAGCGCCGCCCTGGAGGGCAAAAAGATTTCATCCTGTTTTCTCTCGCGCTGGAACTACACATGTGTTTGTGAGTTGCGTGCACGCACACCAACCAAATGAAGCCCATGACAGTAAAGGCCCTAGCCTACGCACTTTCAAGTCGTAGACTATAAGCTGTTTGCAAAGCCTCTCCGCTATCTTTGTTCTTCACTAGCTGCAGTCTGTTCCGTGCCTCAACTCGGCCATCCTGTCCTGCATGAGAAAGACATTAGAAGACAATTGCCCTCCATAATATGTTGAAACACCTGCTTTTAGTTGCAGAACACTAAGAAACGGTCAGCATGCTGCAGCCAAGACTTTAGATCTTCCAAATCTTTCAATGCCACCCGCAACCGAATCAGAATTACATCAGCCTCCAAGAATGCCCTGGAGAGCGAGCCCGTGTCCCGCATTGCAAGTGCGAATCTGACCAGCTGGATTTCGTGGCCAGGTGTGCCTGTGTTTAGCAGTACCATCCACTGAGCTTTGCGCTGCATCATGTGCAAAATATTGAATTGTGGAATGGGCTCCCCCCTCACCAGACGCTCTGCATCAGCTCTACTGGGTTGCTGCTAAGGAACTTAAATTAAGCTACCGTGGATTCCCCGATGTTTAAATGGTGGTTTCCCAAAATGAGGGGACCCCAATATGGACCCCCAAATACTATAATCCTTCATATTGGTAAGCCCCCAAAAAGGCACCCCTAATTTTGGAAAACCCACCAAAATTCAGTTCCTTAACAGCAACACAGTCTACGCATATCTCTGCAGGCCTTCGAGGCCTGAGACTGCCAGGAAGCTTGCCCCGAGTTCCTATGCTTTCAGAGAATTCCACATGAGCTGCGTGATTCAGTTGATTGTATGGGGATTCTAGGGGGGGCTATCTTGGGGGGGCGATATGGGGATTGTATGGGGGTTTTATGGGGGTTATATAGGGGTTATATAGGGGTTATATGTGGATTATATGGGGTTATGTTGGGGTTATATGGGAGTAATGGAAAGCAAATTGTAACTACTATATAGTATATAGGCCCGCCTTAAGCGCTGGAACCTGTTCGACATGTAGGGTTGTATGACATGATCCGCATTGAGGCCACGGACGTCAGCGAAGCAAGAAGCATCCATCAGGCTTGAACAGCCGAGACCACGACGGCTGATGAGAAGAAGGCGATTCCTTCTGCCGTGCCTGGTGCTGACACAACAAGATGGCTTCCGCCGGGCCAGTCGCATCTTGGCTAGCCGGAACATCAAACCTCTGGCTTTACAAGGTCAAGCTGGATCTGGCAGTACATCCAAGAAGCATCAGACTGAACATCTGACTAGCACCGACGTCGCACATTGCAGCTGGGGCTTCAAGCTGAGCGTGCCAAGCACATCCAGAAAATGACCTTTGGACTCACTTCAGGCTTGCAGTTTCTGGCTTGTCAGGATTTGGGAACTGATTGCTGCAAGAGCACCCAAGGCGTCCATCAGAATCTTGGGGTCAATGTCATCCACACCCTGACAGATCATTCGCGTGGTGCTACTCAAGAATCTAGTTGCTGTTCTGTTCTTGGAGAACGAACTGCGGGTTGCTGGTTTATGTATATATATATATATATTGGCTTGCCAGAGGTCTTTCATTCTTGAGGCTTTAGGTCAGATTCTCATGACTTCATGAGAGCCTTTTCATTGGCCTGGTTTGATGTGGCTTGGTCTGCGGCATGGCAGTGGCAGAGGTGAAGACAACTGGCTGGCGGTTCACAAGGCACGCAGCCGAATTGACAGTTCGAATGCTTGGAACCCCTAATTTTTGGAAACCTGAAACCCTGTATATCCCTATGTGGCCATCTGGTAGTTTTGCAAAATAGGGGGACCCCAATATAGAGCCCAAAATACTATAATCCTTATTATGGGGGGGACCCCCAAAAGGTACAGATAATTTTGGGAGACCCTAATCCCTACAAACCCCTATATAACCCAGTTTCCATTACACTTTCCATGTTCTTTTCCATTTGATTCTCCATTGCCATTATTTGGGGATAGTATCCCTATATCCCCTTGGCCTGCATGGAGGCAGTAAGGACTGCTGCATTGTTGCATCTCTCGGGCTCGATCTCCTCGCCGCAAATCAGCTGCTCCACCTGGGGAACGGATCAAACGAAGCCAGCAAAACAAACAAGCCTGGGCTTCAGGTATTACATCTTTAGTCTAAACTCCTAGTATCCCCCTTCATACCCCCTATAGTTCTCCCGTATATAACCCGGAGGACTTCTAGACTACAATAGCTTCCATTTTCTTTTCCACCATCCCAACATAATTCCAACAAACGATAGTAGTTTCCACTTTCTCTTCCAATATCCCTAGACAACCCTATATTATACCGTAAAGCCTATACCGTATACCCTAAACTCTATACCCTATACCCTAAACCCAATCCCTATATAACCCCAATTTACTAGAGTAACTATGATCCTCTCCCAGCAGCTTTGAACAACTTCCAGGGATAAGTGGCAGGCAGCTTTGACTGGCAGAATGCGCCCCAGCAGCCTCACCATGGTCGACTACTATCATTATTAGCATTTTTCATACTCTTTATTACTATGATTAGGGCTATTACTCTTGCTATTACTTTTACTCATTATTGCTATTACTTGTTATCGTTGTTATTACTACCAAGTACTATTATATATTGTTATTATTGCTATTACTATTACTATTGCTACTATTGTTCTTATCATTACTTTTATTACTGATATTGCTATTATTACTCTTATCATTCTTATTCGTATCTTTTCCTGTCTTTACGATTATTATATTGTTATCATTCTTATTTTACTGTTAACCAGTTGAAATGTTGTTGGTCTGGCTCTAGCGAGCTAGGAGGCTTTGAGGTTTGCTGTGGATGTTACCCCTGTAGAGGGAGATTGGCTTACAGGGGATCGTTAAATAAGTATGTTGTGGAATACTTTGGATGCGCAGGCGTCATCAAACCACTCACATTTATGAACCATATGTGAGCTATAGTCTAAACTCCTAGTATCCCCCTTCATAACCCCCATAATACTCCCCCCGCCTATACTCCCTTACATAACCCCCTTCAAAGAGTTTATATCCCCTTTATATCCCCTGAACCCTAAACCCTATATGTGCTAATGTCTATACTCCTAGTATCCCCCTTAATATCCCCTATAGTAGTCCCCTATATAACCCCCTTTAAGGAGTTTAGACTATAGCTCATATACTCCCAGTATCCCTTATATATCCCCTACCCTAAACCCTAAACCCTAAACCCTAAACCTTTAAACCCTAAACCCGAACCCTAAACCTTTTAAACCCTAAACCCTAAACCCCCCCCCCCTAGTACATCCTCTATATCCTGTTTATTCGGATGTGCTGGTGGACCAGGCCTGGGCTCCTTCTAAGCCTCATGCGGGTTTAGGGATTTAGGGTTTAGGGATTTAGGATTTAGGATTTAGGGATTTAGGGATTTAGGATTTAAGGATTTAGGGATTTAGGGATTTAGGGTTTAGGGTTGGATACTTTAGGAGGACCCCCACACCCTGTAATAGTGACTATAAGGGATACTAGTAACTATATTAGGGTCCTCTTATCTTCCTATTATACAACTATTACAGGGTGGGGGGTCCTCCTAATGGATACTGCTCAAAATCAATTCCACCAATGATACAAGCAATAGCCCAAATTGGTAATTTCCCAAAACAAGGGGACCCCAATATAGACCCCCATATACTAAAATCCTTATTATAGGGCCGCAACTGGTACGAGTACCCCCTAATTCCACGAAACACCCACATGTTTAATCAGGGGTTGCACAGCGAGCAAAGCCTCACCAGGCCTGTAACAGTCCAAGCTATGAAGCTGGTGAAACTGTTCGGGCGGCACCTGCTGGACGGTTGAGCAATGACCCCTTTCATTGTGGCTTTGGTAAGAGGGACCTTGATTGTGAGAAGCACCCTTGTACCAGCTCCCCTTCTGTCGGGCCACTTACATATTTAAAAACCTTACGTAACAGACTTTAATGTTGGCAAGAGGAACTTGAATGGTCCTCTCTGCTCGGAAACCAATGACCCAAGACTCAGTTGCAGCGTCTGGAGCCCCCAATAGCGCCCCTCACTATGCAACTCCCCCTCCCGCGCTTCAAAAGCACGAACCTCTCGCTACAAGAATTTTTTCTTGCTCTGCTGCCAGAAGTCGTGTGTGAAGGGTGCTGATTACTCCGGAGACGAAACGTTAAGTAGCTAGGCTGGCGTGCTCGCATCAAGCAGTCCAGTTCTGATTCATGTTTGGCCCTGGAGCTTGACAAATTGCTCTTCAGGAAGTGGAGGAACCTTTTGCTCTGCCTGCTTGAATGAGCATTGGGCTAAATTCTTCAAGCCGCTATTCTGCAGGCGGCCCCGACACCCTGAACAAGCTATTATCTGGTTATCGAAATGAGGAGCGCAGTGGGGTACCTCCAGACTGCTAGGATCTTTGATTCTCCGCTATAAGCATCCTAAACGAGAACTGGAGTTTCGTAGAATTCCCCGAAGACTACGGCATTGGCAGAACTTCCAAGTTGACCTTGCGGTTGGATATGGAAAGGCGGCGCCGCGGAAGTGGGTCCTGTGAGGGAGCGACATGCAAAGACCGTACCACTTCTTTGCAGAACAAGCGCGTAAAATAGGCCATGGCAAGCGTTTGCATAGCAGCAGCCGCAATCAAACTAACATCAAAGCACCACGGCTCCTGCTCCCAGGACACCGTCAGCTGGGAGTTGTCCTTGGATACATAGGGTAATACAGGGTACATTACCTGGGGATACCTGTCCACTCTGAAACCCTACGCAGGACCCAGGACTCGGATGACAGGTTCCAGGGAGGACAAGGATAGCTTCAATCTGATCAATGTCAGGGTAGGGCACTCACAACGGCCGAGTGGCCTTGCAGGCTGCCAAAAAAGAGCGTACAGATCCAGCAGGAGCCTTGGCACCTTGCGTGGAATGGGAACAGCAACTGGCAATCCACGCTTGCAATGTCTAGCCGGACATGCAAATTCTATCTTTCCCAGGGCTGGGGCTGGAGTCCTTGGAACCTTTTCGCTTCATAAGCGGAAGCCTGAGAATACTTGCTGAACTCTTGCAGCAGCAAATCCAGGACTTGTTCTGCACGAACTGCTGCACACGAGCTGAACTGATCTGCATGCTTGCAAGTGCCAAAACTGAGGCCACGACGAGTCTGGCTTTGAGGACGATGATTCTGATCTCTTCTCCTCTTCCTTCTCTTCGCCCTCACCTCAGATCGAACACTAAATGTTCTATTTCTCTGCAGCCCCGCTTAGTTTCAGGATCAGGCTTCGACTACGACGGCCAGCCCGACAAGTTCTAGGAAGGCTCTGCCTGAAAAATCCTGGTAACACACCATATACTATATCATATAGTACTATCTACTATATCATATAGTATATTATAATATAATATACTATATTATGTACTATATTATACTCCAAGCAGCCTTCAGGCATTGGAACTCGAAGGCTTGAGACTGCGCACGGAGACGTAGCCTGGCACCATGATGAACATTTGGGAAGTTCGAGCCTCGATGCGGTTTTGAAACTGCTTCAAATCGACCAATAGCAGCAATAGCGATGGATTAGCCTCGTTGCGGCATGCATGTACTCCGCTTACAATCGCTCAGGTAATTTTGGGTTGGGTCCAGACTGTGCCAAAGTCTACAGGCTTGCTGCTTTGCAGAACATGGCGGGGAGACGCCGTCGAAGCCTCGGCAACATCTATTGAAAAATCTCACTCCGGCTGCGTCATAGGTTTGACAACCATCCTTGCTGAAGCCTGCTCCCTCGACGGATGGCCGTGCAGTGCGGGGCATTGGCGAATCTGCAGGCACCGACAGCCTGCCCCGCAAGCTTTAGCAAGATCATGCTGCCATAAATTCATGCGTTCGCGGCCACATGTGTTCTTCATTTTCAATGCTGTATCACAGGCAGCCTGCCTGGACCCGGATCTGCTGAAATGCGGAAGAAAATGTCCCGAATGAACAGCAAGCTCCTCTCAAAGCTCTGCGATTGCTTGAAGTTCCCGAAGCGAGATTTTCCATGTCGCGAACCTTCGTGCTAGGATCCGGCCTCTGATGCAGCTGAGCTTACACAGTGAGAAGCCACCTCCTCAACAACCTCAGAAAGTGGACAGATCCATCTTCAAGACTGTTCCATCTCAGCCTATTGCCTAGAATCATCTCATCCATTTTCCGCTGACATCCAAGCACTGGAATGTCAGAGCACATCCAAATATCGCTTGTCGATGCAGACCACTAAACAGGGTTTGTGGTACGCTGGCGCATTTCTAAACCTTGCCAATTCATGTGAATGTTGCGAGTTGTTTTCTCAGCGTCCGCCAGCCCAAAGCTGCAGACTGCTGCAAGGATCTCCAACTGGCCGGGTTTATGAAAGCATTGGTGCTACTACAAGGCCTGGTCGCTGAGCCTGGAGCATAGCAAAGGTACAGCTGGATATCTTGAGCACCCAGCCCGCGTGGCAAGAGTTAGTCGCGCCAGAAGCTCCTCCCGGCAGCAAACATTAAGTGTCCAAATTGACCTGCCAACCACACGGTGAACTCTATGCGAGGGGACGCTGCCCGACATAATTGTATACCCATCTCCTGCTTGGTGAAGGGCTTTTTGAGCCATTCACTGCAACCAGCTTCAATGGCCGACAGCCTGCTGCTGTTCAGTCGCTATTGCAATAACTCGCTGCTCACGCGTGGCAGCACTCTCGAGCTGGGCGGCTGTGACAATGATCATCAAGTGATGCTGGAAACGTTTGAGGTCTCCGCATGCACTCACGGGAGGTGTCGGTGGATATGATGATGATGGGCAGCCTCACCCGCACGAGGCTGGCTTGAGTATGGTCTGGATGACGCATGTTCGCACAAGGCACATTTGCTCCTTGCCAAGTCTTGCAGCCCGCTTGCAATTTCCAGTACTGCAGTGACAGCCCAGTGGCTCAAGAAAGCTGTAGCGGGCACGGAGCCACTTCAGCAAGTTCAGACCCTGCAGCAGCTTAGCAAGCGCAACCAACATCTTGGATTGCTTACCAGGTTTGAGTTGACAGTAATTAATTCAGCCGCCGCGTGCTTACTTGTCCACACATCTGTCTACTGCTGTTGACATGTCGAAGCCCGAGAAACACACACCCGAACACCAGAGAACACATCAGACTGGCCATCATGCTGACGGAGTCTTTTTGTAACTACTTCCTGTCCGTGTCATGACTCGCGAATCACAAGGTGAGACGCAGCAGGGTCAACGCTCCCAAACGGCACGCATCGACTAAGACACCCATGAACAGTAAGTTCTATAGATTGAACACATCTGATGTGCCATGCTGCCCAGGAAATCCGCTTATTTGAGCTATAGTCTAAACTCCTAGTATCCCCCTTAATAGCCCCTATAATAGTCCCCTATATAACCCCGTTTAGGAGTTTAGACTGTAGCTCATGTCTTCTGCCCAGAAAAGCTATCGTCGCAAGGCTGGGCTCATCCCTTGCTCAGTGAAACAGATTTATCATCTATGGCCACAAGCAAGCAAGCGGCTCCCATGTCGACTGTGACATTGTCTTTAGCATGACTGCATTATTGCATGCATCCACAGGCTGAATGAGAATGGAGAAGTGCTGCAAGGCTTCTGTTCCATTTTCTGCATTCCTCACAGATGCTTATGCTCGCAGGGAACAGACCTACAGAGATGCACTATAACCCCTTATACTACCTAAACCTTTACTAGTCGTTTCCATTTTCTTTTCCATTTTCCCATTATGACCCCAATATAATGGTTGAAACAGCCCTGGATCTGCTTGCTCGCTTGCATAGCATGCTTTTGAGGCTTGCCTTCTCAGCATTCGCCAGTGCAGCTGGGTTGAAACGCGGAAGAACACATGGAAGCCGGGCATGCTGCCAACATCAGCTCTGTTATAGGCTTACTTCATATTACCGTAAGTCTTGGAGCCTGAGAGTTGATATTTACATGTATGTAATATACATACATATGTGTGTACATAGACTTTACACATACATTAGAGTTGAGTCTCAGGCCGTGTGTGCCCTCCATGTGATCTCTCGCTCCATTGAGCTATTGCCTTTTGCCGATCTGCGCGTGGAGTGGCTGGAAGCCAGGTCGCTTGGCGACCTTCCTCAGAAGCTCCTGGCAGCTATTTGAGGTTTAACAGTTATCTAGGGTTATATGAGCGACGACTTTTATTTAT
>CAJNIZ010004224.1:76022-112817 GCA_905231905.1 Symbiodinium pilosum
GCCCTATCTAGTTCCCAGAGGAACGCTGGCTTTTCAGGAAAAATACCAACGAGGTCCCTCTTCAGCTCTCTTACGTAAATAAATGCGGCTGCTCATATGGGGTTATATAGGGGTTATATTGGTGTTGCTTCCTGCTAGGACGTAGCTTATAGCATCATGATCCATTTTGGATTTGACGGTGGGCTCCCAAGTGCCGAGTCTGGTCCGTAACGTGGTCCAACTTACCATGAAGCAGGTGCATCAGCTTCGTTGCATAATCATTCCTTTCGAGCTGCTACACCAGGCCCAGAACCTGAGTAACCTGAGCTCAACCACAAGATTGCCCCAGCTTTGAATTACTACTTGCTTTTTCCGCGTGCCTCTGTGAAGCCGGGAACCTCGTAGTAGCCTGGCCCTGGCCGCCCTTAGCCCAGAAATCGTGGTGAGAGGAGCAGGGCCCAACAACCACGAGCTTTCTAGTTCAACAACAGACACGTTGAAGGGACCCGTCAGAGCACAAAGGGCGAATCAATGCTGCCCAAGCGGCTCTCATAGCGTGCCTGGGGATCCCGGCCTGAGCTGAAGAAGCTCTTCTGCTACAATAGCGAATGAGTGCCGGCCTGCATTGCGGCGCAGCAACTATCTAGAATGACTATTTTCCATTATCCCTTAGTAGTCCAGGATGCCCATGGTGCATGGCAAGCCCCTGAACTTGCAAAACAATGGCTGTAGAACACGCTTCAAGGTCTGTCTTCAAGCATGGGATCAAAACCGAGGCCCAAAGCCTGGACCCCACATGCATCACAGAGCTTGCCGCTTGTCGAACCCTACGAGTCGAAGCAAGTCACGTGCGCCCAGGCGAGCTGAGGCGGAGGATGTATGCTGCCTCATCGGAGTGATGGCCACCGTGTACATTAACATATTGCATCATAACCGTTATCTGTACCAGTCAAGATAGTCGAGTGGCGACAGAGGCTGCTTCGTTGGCAGCGAAGCTGATGAGTTCCTAGGTGCCGGAACCACTAGCTCTTCATTCCAGACACAATATGACCTACGCCAAGCAAGTGACCTACGCCAAGCAAGCAGATTACCCTGCAAGAACTTCTCACAGAAATGCCGCGCACGAGCACGTGACCCTGTCTACATGTCGCTTCCCTGGAGCTCGCAAGCCCTGTATAGAGCAGGAGAGCTCTCCTAGAATGGTACAGTAAGGCTAAACAACCCTAACCCAGAGGTCCACATTCGTGTGCGGCCACAGATCCACAGCCCCACGTTCCCGCTCTGCACGGTGTAAACGAAACCTGCGGTGTCTCAGCCATGAAGCCTATTTTTGAGGATTGCCTTCAGCGCCTCTGTTTATGAATTTTCCGCCCGCTGCAGGCACAGAAGCACGCAAGTGTGTCGAGCTCACCACAAGAAGAGGACTGCAACTGAATACCCAGGGCAATTGAAGTTCTGATCCAGCAGCGAACCTGGAGATCGCGCAGCCATGTTTTCGATCTCGGGATTGTCACCTCACACAGACGGGCCAGAAGTGCGGTGAAAGCTGCGGTGCATGTATCTGTCGGTACTGTACGCGTTTCCTGCTGCAACCAAGCTGCGTGAGCCAATGCCGAGGCCACCATCTGTAAATTCTAAGCCTGAACTCGCCTCAGAAGTAAATGCTTCAGTTGAACATGCAGCACGCAATGATGCCTCTTGTGGCATCAGAAGGTTTAAGGCAAGCAATTGGCCGCCCTCTCCTCACTTTATATAGTTCATTTGTTGACAGCCGTCCTTGACGTCTTTGACAGTCGTTGCGCCTTGTTGATTGTGGTTCTCTGACCCAACATGGAAACTAGTTGTATTGCTTTTGCTACCGCTAGTATGGCAGCACTGTACTATGACACTAAAGTATTGCTAGAATTTTTCCATGATTGCACATATTACTGTTATCATCGATAGTTTCAGACCAGTGGCCCAGTCTTTCACAGGCCGTGGCAAGCCTGGATACATCGCCAAGGTTGCACCACACCAGGACGAATCTCGTGATAGACCTGTCAGGCCATGCTTCCTGTCAGACTCATATGCAAGTGAGAGTAATATGTAATGTAATTAAAGTCCGCCAACTGTTGTTCCATTCACTTGGACACTAGCATGGCTTCTTGAAAGCAGGACTTCTTTGGTAGCAAGAAATGCTGCTTGCTCCGCCGTGCTCCTGCCTGCAGGGGGGAGTTCAGACAAATCCGCCCTTTCCAGATCTTCCAGGCTCTGCGCATGCTTAGACCGCTGTGTTGCCTGGCGCCGCCCATGGCCCAGAACAGCGCGAGCTGCGGACGTCCATGTAGGACGAATTTCGCTCGCAAAGCTGCTGCTTGTCGAGGCCATCTGGGAGGCATGGCCCAAGTCCTTGGCTGGATGCATATCATCATGGGAAAAGGTTGTCTTTGCCTACCCTCTGGTCCAACAGTCGTTCGTTTTCAAACGTGCTTGGTGAATTGTAAGCAGACAGGGTTCAGGCGTGGATTGTGACTTCTGAACCTGTGGCCATGACTGGATGGCGACATCCTGAGCATACTGGATCATCTCCACCTTGCTCCTGCTCACCGCCGACGGGACAGACTTCGGAACAGACCTGGGCCGATCGCACTCTGGCGGAGCTCGCGGGGTGCTCATTGGGCGCTGCTCTGCATAGCCACCTCCAAGATGTTCACCGCGTCGCTTGATGCGGCCAATTTTCCGCAAAGCTCGGGTCTTGGCCGTGTTGCCGACTTTATACGGCCCACGCGCGCCTGCTGAAGCAGAGTGCATCAGTGCAGTCCTCACGGATGGAGGACCATTGGCAGACTCCTGAAGGGCTTGCAGAGCATCCCTTAAGGGAAACTGCAGCGATGGCAAAGGCGTCGACTCCGTCGACTCTGTTGCAGCTCGCATCGCCTCACGCTTGGCTCGCCCGAACCACCACCATTGAGGGGCGGTTCAACTACTCACCTTCTGAAGCCAAAAAGGCTGCCTAGAATGCAAGAAAGGGTAGCTACGGTTATGGACGGCGTGTTGCAGAGAGCAGCACATTAAAGCAGTACACCTCTCAAGCAGACTCACTATGTACGTGTCACAGGCACTTTCAGCAGTCAGAAAATTGCACATGTTAGGTTATCAGTTGTGGACTGGGATTCAAATTGCCACTTCCATCATTGACAATCCTGGCTCCAGTGCGCTCGGCTCGAAATAAAGTCTGCCGATTCAAAACTCAGTCGATGGAGTAACTTGAAGCAATGCAGTAGGGAGGCAGGAGCTGCGGCACTTGTAGAGTTCCACAAAAATTGAAGTAACAAAATATTATGGTTATATTGTATATTATGGTTATATTATGGTTATATTGTGGTTATATTGGGATAATGGAAAATAAAATGGAAACTAATGCAGCTTGCAGAAAGGCAAAGAGGAAGGCCAGATTTGCGTCTCACGAGCTGCTTTGCTTCGCCAAGCGGCGGAAGGACTTCTGCTAAAGGCGCCTAAGCCAAATATTCCATATTGTGCGGCTGGATGTCCAGGTCATTGCTACCATTCTGAATTCAGTCCTTCTGTTGATTTGTTGCGAACCTCTGGTTTGGGGTTCTTTCCAGCGAAGTGATGGCACATGAAGCTTTTTCGGAACAACCACACCCTTATGCTCACTGACTGCCAGCGGCCTGGACACCATCAGACAGGACCACATCCTGAGCTATCCATAGCTCTCCCAAAGACACAAGGCGCTGATTTAGCAGCGTAAAAACAAAATGGCTCTGCCATTTGCGCAAAGAGTCCATGATGACAAGCGCAGGATCCAGGTGACCCATGTCAATCTGACTCATGCATTCGTGGCCTCAGGAGCAGTGGCAACTTTGAGATCATGGTCATCCAGAGCGATGAACCAGCAATCACAAAGATCCTATGGGGGGAGCTCATTGAAGACAAGCCGACATGCCTTTGGCAGCTGAATTGTTCAACTAGCCGGGCTATAGGCTGCTTGCGCATTCGATAACTTCTGCCTTGCATGCGGTCAAACATCTGCTGGCCGCACAAGCACACACAAATTGTTCAAAGAATGTGCAGGCAAGGAAACGGCTGTCAAACTACAAGTGGCAACGTCTCGGAAGCGGCCAGCGTTCAATGATAGTATCAGGAAGACGCGACCAACAAAACATACTGGCATTCTGCGACTAGATCCTTGCAGGCGCAGTGGCGCGGCTTGCCAACTATAGGGTCGGAAGCACAGGTACACTAATATTAACGGGCAGGACTTTCTTGCCTGCATTCGTTGAAGAACATCACGCACCTTGGCTCCGAGCAGCCATGAACCGGTAATTTGGCATTGCACTTTCCTTCCATCACCCCGGACAACCAGAAACTTGCGTTTGCACGACACTGCATTGAAAATGCTGGGCAGCTGGGCGCCATTCAAAACACATCCTGGCCAAGACACATAATGGCGTGCCTGCTGGTCGTCGTCCACTACCTCATGCGTTCGGATATCATTTGTTTCCAGACACATGCGGACACAGCAAGCGAGACAATGAGAATAGTTGATCAGTCCAACTGCAGTCTTGAGAGTAGTCGCTTCCCCTCATTACATACTGAGACCGCCCTGATTTGAAATGTGGGTTGGCAGAAATGGCAAATTTTCGGACATCCTCCCTGGAAGGCCCCCCAAAGAGCGCGCGACTTAAGACAAAGACTTGCTGTGACTTGGGGGAGACTATCTTGCATGCATGCATGCATGCATGCATGCGCGACAGCATGCACATTGAAATACCACACACACTACATAAGAGCTGCTTGGGATTTCTGCAATCTGGGGATTCTCAACATTTGGGGTACCATTTTGGGGGGGTCCTTATAACAAGGATGCCAATATTTTAGTGTCTATACTGGGGTCCCGCCGTTTTTGGGAAACAACCATTTCGTGATACCCGAGCCCGGAACCAGCACGTGCCCTGCCAGCTGTGGAACTGAGAGACGACGAATTGAATGGGCAGACGCCTGACAAGAAGGGCCAAGCGCCAGGCATGGCCCCCATATGAAATCATTTTACCCGACCATCACAGAATTACCGCCCTCCCTTCTTAGATAATGCATCGAGCCCTTTGTGCCCACAAGTTTCCATTGGACGGGAAACCATGAAGTTGAGGTGGGTGCATCTGAGAGCGTGAGCCACGGAACGTCACAAAGAGCAAGCCTGGATGGAGCTCTGGAACTGTCAGGCAAAGAGGATTTCAGGATCCCTGTAATATGTGATGGGCCTCCTTGCGGTGTTGCAAAACCTTGGTTTTGCTGCTGAACAAGAGCCTGTACTGCACGTCCGCAAACTCATGGTAACTATGCTGACAGCCTTCTCTGCAGCTGTGGATGGCAAAATGACAATTTAATATGCAGATTGAAGTAGACATGCGCATATGTACATATATACTTATCTTCTGTGCATTCGCTCAATGATGAAACACGGTTTCAGCACTTTCGCTAATACTTGATAGATCCGCACGCCTACTGCGTGACTACCACAGGAGGCGGCTGCCACTTTGAACTTTCTTACAGATGCTACAGGCCCACCCCTGCACCCCGGCACAGATAGAGTGTGTAGAATCGACAGTGGCTTGGGCGAGCACATTGGCACGCACCGGGGCCGGATCATCGCTGCCTGTGGCCTGTCCGGGAATCCAACGTGCCTTTGTATGCAGTCCATGTGGCAAGGCTCAAGTTCTATGTGGCCTCTGCTGCGTGTTCCTCCTCAGCCCTCAGATGAAAACGGTCAGGCCAGACCCATAGAAGCCAGTGCAGCAAACTGTGCGCAAATTGCAGCACGCGGACAGGATGCAGTGATGCAGTGGTAAGTGGGATGGCGCATATTTCGCAACAATGCGTCATTGATTGTCGCTGTTTGAAAACACATCACCCACAGCGAAAACATGTCCAAGGGCTCGGGCATCAGCTCATCCAAAAGAGAGGCTTTGCTGCTTTCCGTTGGCCGGTATGGAAGCCTGGCAAGCTGGAAGTTAGCTGGCATGGCAGCAGCAGCAGCAGCAGCAGCAGCAGCAGCTGTCCCAAACAACAACAACAATTTCCACAACCCCTCAGGCAGCAGGGCAGCGAATCTTATGAACTGACACTGCTGGGCAAGCTATCAATTCAGACAATATGCTGGCGGAATTCAAGATCCGCGACAGAAGCGTGCACGCTTCTCAATCTGGCCAGGCAGGCGTTACTCTGAAGGTTGAGCCCTTGCCCACCTCAAGCAGGGTCAATCTGGCTGCGGCAGCTGTTAATGACAGATGAAACCCAGAGACTCAAAGAGGTTCGCGTTGCAAAGCAGTTCTAGAATCACTGCGCGTTTGCGCTGTACTTGCTGCTCCGGCAGTCTGACGACGGCCTCGCTCTCAACGGTGAGACTGCCTGCCGCGCTCAGTCAAGGATAATCTTGAGCAGGCCGCTCACGCAAACAGCTTGGTTGCCGAATGCTGGTCATGCAGGTTGCGATTTCAGCTTCAAAGCTTCGCCCTTTCAAAGTGCGCAGTTATGTTCTGAACCAAGGCTTCCAAAAACTCTGAAGTCCTGGCTCTTCAACATCAGGAACAGAAAGCAGCCACATTCTTTACTCCATCAAGAAGGAGTTGCTTTCCAAACCCTTGGCGCCAAACTTCAAAACCGAAAGAAACCTGGCAAATCCTGGCAACTCATTTTTAAGACCTGCCAACTACAAGCATTCAGTTGATGAGCCTTGCCTCCGTGCTTCACCGCGACAGCTCGCGAAATTGCAAGGCCAAGCCCAAGACCCTCGTAGCGCCGAGAGTCGCTTTGGTCCTGGGCATGGCAGGCCACCTTCCACTGCGAGGAAAGCCGCGACAGAAAACTGCCTTCCATACTTCAAGCAGACTGCAACATGGTGATGATCGCAATCTGACTATCCGATTACTGATGTTTGGACTGCACAGGAACGGAGAAAAACACCTGCTCTGGAAAAGAACTGATGCACCAGCATGCGTCCTCCTGCTCAAACGGAAGGAAGATCCGCTCGAGAGCTGTTTGCCCAATGCCGATGCCTAGTCGCGCCCAAGTTAGCATCAGCTCATGAAAATTCAAGCCTCAAAGCTTCAAGTTCCGGAGCTTGGGCTTCAAGCCGGAAGCCCTAAATGTCAAAACCCTCGATGAACCCCAAAATCGAAGAAAAGGACTGGAAACCTAATGGAACAATGTTTCAATGACAACGTTTTGACGATAGGGTGGCATAAGGTGACATGACTGCGTTTCATTGGCCCGTTCACTTCAATGTGTCTTCCTCCGAGCGCCTGTGTCGCAGACTTCCAGTGTCAGAAGCTGTTGATGGTCGTCTGCAGAAGCTGCGACCTTGCTTTCTTGCGAAAACTGGACATGCTTCGCACTCACAAGCTCAGCTCCATCCACTCGAGGGCGGGACGTGCACCTCACCCTTCGCTGTGTATTTCAGGGCCTTGTTTGCGGTTGTACAGCGCACGACCAGCTACTAAAGCAAGCGTGCAATGGATTGACAATTCCCCTTGCTCTGTTTTCATAGTCGCGCGTGGCTTACAATCTTTGTGCCACAATCTGCTCGGAGGCACCCCGGTATCAGCAGCTAAGCCCAGTAAATTACACTCTGAAACCATTTCTTCGATGCGAGAGGCATTGGTAACCAGGTTGTACAGCATCTGCATGCATCTGTGGGCATCTGCCTTCATACAGCTCAGGCAAAACACGAGGGTATGCAGCGGGTTGCCTATGTACTGCTTCCACAGTCTCTCGTCTGTTCTCTACAATTCTGATGCATTAGCGAGCTGCTGGAGGCCAGCATTGCATGGACAGGAGATAGTTGGTCCTGTCTGCATAGAATGCATAAGAGAACTATCCCTGCCTGCACCTGCAACACATGGACTGCGTTGGCACGAGTACCCCAACGCACCACCAGGACACGGAAATCTCCAGGATAAGCGGACACTTCCGCCGGCGAAAATTGTCTTGACTATGATCCAAGTTCAGGCCCTGCATCGCCGACAGGCCAGCAAAGAAAGAGAACTGCCACACCGTGCAAGCAATGCAAAACCTAGTTTCACGTGCCAACGAAGTTGCAAATGGACTGATTCACTAGCAAGAAACTGAGGATCTTGGGGTCCATCCAACTCAGTGTCGAGTTAACATCAGAATTCACCAGCTGCAAAAAACGATGTTCATGGCTGTCCTGAAGGGCTAGATTAGGCTGAAGGCAACCAGGTTGTAAAATCTGCCGGGGGTTGCCTCAATGATCGGCAACCTTAGCTTGAACAGCTGTGAAACTCGTACTTCCAAGAGCAGGAGAACTGGCAAAGCGCCCTCTCTCCTTGAAGCATCAGGCCGTGGCTGTTCAGGGACGTCAAACACCAGCTGCACATCCGGCTTTTTCACTGGCCGATTCGCCTGCCAGGCTCCGGCCCTTGTCGCTCTTCTCTGTATCTTGCGAAATCTTGCACCCACGCAAGAATTATCAGTAAAGCTGCAGTGCAGCATTCCAAGCTTACGTGGCGACCCCGTGCCCCCACCGACTGAACAGGCATTTGATTCCTTGTCCACGGCCGTCGCGCAGAGCAGGCGCACCTGCATCAATGCCGGGTTGCATGTCTAGACATGAGATCGTTGAGTGCGAGATAGCTGCATAGACATGGGCAGGCATGGATTGAGGTAAGCTTGGAGACTTGAAGTGTAATTTCTTCACGCATCTTCATAAATATGGCTTCAGCAGCAGCCTTGGCCTTTCTGATCCCTAATAGAGCCTAGTATTCTCTGATAAGATTGGCCGGCACGATGAAGCCACGTAATTATGCTCTGGCGCCGCCCGCCACAGAAAGCAATTGCCTATGGGATGCTATGGGTCTTGGTGCCGCATGCGAGGGCACTTCCCTCTCCACCCTGTCAAAGGTTTGAGTTTTCCAGCCTCCTCCAAGATGCTGGCAATCTGGACCGGATCCCTGCGCGTTTGGGTGTAGCCGGCACGATAGGCCCGTTTTCTCTTCAGGAAAGGTTTCTTGAACTTACTCCCTGCTAATGACAGATGTGATGGGGTGAGGGCTGGATGTGCCCGACGTGCACTTGAACTAGGGCAAAGCACACTAGTCCATCAAATGGACCCGGCGCGGAGATTTACTCTGGGAGGCTCTTCATGAATTGTCCCCGCTCCACACAGCAGCGTCACATGTGATGGCCTTGCCAGTGAGATCCTTTTGCTCTGGACCAGATCTGTCCTCATCGCATGCAAAGTGCAAAGTTTGAGGTTTGAGACGGCTTGCTGGAACTTAAGTATGGTTTTCCAAGACCTTCCGGCAGGCACTTCCAGGACTCCAGGAAGCCACTGACATGCCCAAAAGGCATGGAGCCAGCAGCTGCCCCTTTGAGACTCCGGCAGGGTCATGATGTTTGTCACCAGGTCGAGCAGGCGTCGTGCGCATCCGTTGATCCTCGGCATTGATAGTATGCAAAGACAGCCAACCAGCTTGCAAGAACTGCTCCCAACAAACACGCGGCAAACCGAGACAAGTTTGGCTTCGCCAGCTCCTATCAGTGTGCCGGAACCTGTCGCCGGTGTCAAGGCTCGGCACAGCTGCTGTTGGGCACCGCAAATGACTTCATCATTGCGTTGCTGAAGCTAACCACAAGAGCATGCCAGCAATCTCTGAATTGAATTGAAACAACAAATTTTTGTATCAACATGTTCAGTTCCTCAAGCTCAACTGTTCAATGTCGACACCCTTCCTGGCAGGCAATGCAGCAGCAAATTCTGGGCATTTGTACAGGCATACGAAGGCCTTGAACATGACAAATTACTGCAAATGATTGTACGACAGCTCAGACCTATCCAAAAAATCATCCACAAAGATCCAAGGCCACGATGTACAATCGTGATGTACAAGCAAAGAAGAGTCGTGAAACTTTCTGGCTTCAAGTAGTCCCATCCCCTGCATTGTGCCCACATCGAATTCTACGGTGAGTTTGTTCCGAAGATGATTTGCGCTGGCGTGTAGGGGAAGTGATTATAAGGCAAGCCAACGTCCTTACAGGACAGCTCTCAATTGCTCATTGATTTCCTCTATCTTCAAGGTCAGCTTCTTGATTGCTTGTCGGGTAATCTTGTTCTCATGGCTCATTTTCGCGATATGGATACCTCAGCTTTCGGGACAGTCACAGGACATGCCGGACATGCTTCCATCATGCTAGCAAGCTCACACAATGCCTGCCAACTCCTTCCACTGACCACCCCCTGCAGACAAATATTGTGCATTCCTGGAGGAGCGCAAATAAATTGTAGGCCATATTGGGCATCACGGTTAGGCGAGTGGTGTGCGACACTGAGGCTTGGGATTCTTGAAGTCAAGCGACTCTTTGCTGGGCCGTGCAGCTGCATACAGCCTTGTACAAACTCCTGGCGAGATGTGGGGGGCATGCTACAGCTGCACTAGTTGGTCATGTTAGTAGCACAGTCATCCTCCAAGTCGATGAGGCCACTCTGGTCATTGTCAATGATACGGAACAACGTCCACACCTTATGCTCAGGCTTACGACACTCCACACGCAAAAGCCGAGGAATCTTGTTCACTGCTGATGACAGCATTCTACATCCTCGCACACACTTACATTTTGAAAGCTGAGCGTCATCTTTCGTCGAAATTTCCATGGACTCAAGGAAGCTCGCCAGCTTCATTGTGTTGAGGGCAGCCTCTCATCAAAATGCAGCACGGTATAACCGTCTTATGCGTCGCATGTAGGTAGAGGATTGTTGTACTTAGCGCAGGCAGCAGTCATTCCAGTGCTGCGCATGATTTTAGGTTGCTGTCCCGCAGTGCCGAAGCTAAACGGGAGCTCAACAATCTTTCTTGATGATCCACTGCCAGCCAATCGACAACAGGGTTCGGAGTAGCAAATGCAAGCCGGATTGCCTTCCAGAGTGTACTTGTGTATTTGGGCTGCAGACGGGACTGACAGGACCGCCAGTTGAAAAAGCCGGTCTACAGCCAAGCCTCCAAGTTGCCAGACAGGTTGCAGTTTCTGCTGTAAATATGTGTTGCGATTTTGGCTTTACAAACACCTCGAGTCGCTGCACTGTTGATTGAAATCCGATTGCCTTTAACTCATCCACACTCACCATGTTAGAGCCATCTGAGTCCATCTCCGTGAACATGAGCTTCAATCCACGAACCTGAGACCACCAGCATTTTATGCCTGCCTGCTCACTTCATGAGCTGCCAATTCGTCCAAGGAACGTGCGCAGCTTCCTTTTCCATCTGCACCATGACGGCAATCTCTTTGTCGGCTTGCGCAGATTCTATAGCTGTGTGGCAGAACACACCAGTTACCTGTCCGCTAGCTAACTAACTAACTTTGTTCCGGTGCCGGCTAGCTTTTCACAAGAATTGCCTAGAACAAGAGAATTTGTAGACAATGACGTTGACCGCGTTACCTGTCCGCTAGAATAACAACTGAAGAAACGCCGTACGCATTCTCAAGAAACTGGACATGCAGGTACTGGAGCGGTTCTTCCCCTATGACGCTGACCGCGCAAGGGGGTCACACGCCTAGAGTCTAGACTATGATACCTCATGCCAGGTTACCTGCTAGGGGCAGGCAGCAAGCAACTTCAGAACATGCATTCGTGGTGACATACGTTGAATGCGAATATTGACGTGGATGGGGACGACAACGACGACCACCACTACGACGATGACAAAGACGCGGACGCCGACGCTTGCAGCTTTTCAGACAAGTGCAACTAAACAAGAAAAAGCTACTTGTTTGGCCGAGCTGCCACATTCAAAACGGCAAAAATGGTAATCACCTTAGCTGACCACATATGATATTCTGGTCGCGGGGGTCAATTTGCAGGCCACAGTTAGGAAAAGTTAAACTTGTAAATGCCCCACTATAACGGGTAGGAAAGCCAAAAAAGTAAAAGTCCTAAGAATAAGGCTAAATCCAGCCAAGTTACAATATAAAAAACCATTAGAATAAGCGCCAGGTTCGAAACGCGGCGGAGAGGATCCATCAGCTCTTGCCAACTTACACCAGCGGAAATTGCCATTAGAAGAGACAACATCGTTTCAGCTACATGTGGGAAATATCGGCGCGCATCTGCATCACTGCAATAGGGCACTGCATTTTCGTCTCCAGTTGCTTGGATCGTTTCCAACCGACAATGATCTGAAATAATTTGTGTGAAGATCACTCCAAAGCTATAGAAAACCAAGACCTGAGCTCACGCTGAAAGAGCACTGTGTCATTACCAGCATGCCTTAATAGTCATGATGTCACTGCTTCAGCATGCCCAGCATAATTCCACGATTCTGAGATGGTGTGTTGCCGGCAGTAGCTCCACACAAAGATTTGATTGCCCGCAAGAGCCTGCTTGCATTTGTTCCCTGTCCACTGCCCTTCCTCAACAGATGTGACTCCGCAAGCTGTCACCAAAACAAGCATCCAGGCCTCAATCTGAATGAATTTGGCGGATGATGTCCAGAGCAGCATAGCTGGCGAGGACCCCGGGCCATTTAAAACCATCCGAGGTTAGCAAGACGCTTGCGACGCGACAGAAGGAACCCTTGCTCGATCCCAAGGTAAGGCCACGGAATCTGAATCCCTGCAGATATTGGAAATCAACAAACATTGACAACATAACAAAACGAAAAAGTACAAGCAATACACAAACGTTCAACGACCGTAATACAAAAGCAAACAAAACAGAAAGACCCGCGAGTCCGGCAGCCCAGATTTCTTAGAGAGTTGCTTTGTCTTTCGGTGTGTACTGATGTTGTTCGGTGTTCGCTTCAACGACCAGACTTTCCATTGTCTGTCGCGCTTTTAATCTTCCCCAGATGTGCTTTGCTGTTGCCTTATTCTTGTTGTCATGATCGTGCTACCGCTTTTCTTCTTTCAGACAGCAAATTTGTTAGGCATCCTGCTTCCTGTTTGCAAACAGGTCAACAATCAAAAACACATGGACCCTCCGAAGCGAAGAGTCTTCGGTTTTCCTGTGTGTTGGTTTATGCTTGTGTCTGCTGTTTTCGTGCGCTCTGCGTTTTGCTGCCTGCGCGTTTTTTAATTGTTTGATTGCGGCACGGTTCTTCTTTCATTCATATTCTGAGTTTCTCAGAAAGTTAGAGGATCCGTGGCCTGCCAAGGGACCCTGCCTTTGCCGCATGTCTTGTCAAATTGCCCAATGCTTTACAAACTGGAGGTCCCTTCAGCAAACGCAACTGCAAGGAACGCATGCTGTCAATGCAGACCGAGACAGTCAGGCAGCAAACCTGGTACTGCACCCACCCTGTAACAGTCTATATTAGGCGTCAATATTAAGGGCTATATAAACTGTACTATAAATACTATCCAACTGTTACAGAATGGTGGCAGTACCCAAAATAAACCTGTAAGCTGGAGCATTCCAGACCAGGAACCTTTGCTGGCCTTCAGGCTGCAACAATGCCTAAATAAGCGCAGGAACTAACATGATGAAAAGGATGTCATGGAAAGCACTGACAACTATCCCCCACAATGACATGCTACCCATGTAGACCCCTCATTAAAGGACTCTGGTCTTCAGTGCCTGTGGGTGCGGGCTGCATGAAGTTTCCGGATGCGTCCCAGGAAGCCGGTTGCCCCGAACCCTGACATTTTCCTGAAAAGTGAGGTTTTACTGGGCCTGTGAGCTTCCACGCATCATGTCCGACTTGTACGCGGATACGCGCGGCACTGTCCAAATACTTAAGCGATGACACAGGGTTCAAAGTTGAGGCCGTTATGATTTCTGGAAAGTTAAAGGAAGCATGTGAACACCTCGACAAAACGAGCAAGCTGCCTTACAAGAAAGACTAGGATGGTGGGCCCACCACCTGCAACTCTGCAACATGACGCTTGATTAAGGCTTCCATGGCATTGACAAAACTCAGGCGCCGACCAACAGCACCATCGTCCACATGAGGCTCCCCATTGTGCTCACGATGGAGAAGATCAAGCCACGCAAAGCGCTCACATATCTGAGAAATCGGATGACACGGAAACCTCTCAATGCACGAACCACGCGGATGAAGCGCAAGGAGCGGATGTGCACCATCTGAGCCGCAAGTGATGCTCGTGCCCAGAGCTCAAGCGCTGACTCTGTGAGCGAAGCGAGAATGATTAGCAAATCAAACACGTTCCACCAGCGATCTGGTCCGCACAAAAATTCTCGCAGCCCAAGAGCGACTAGCTTCAACAGAATCTCCAGCGTGAAAATGCACACAATAACAAAATTGAAAATGTTGAACCATTTCGGTATGTCATGCTGACCGCGGGTGGTGCCCATGTCTACCTCAACGCCAAGAAGAATGAGGTTGATCATGATCAAGACCAGGATAAAATTACCAAGCCATTGTGAATAAGCAATCTCTTTGGCACGCCCTTGGAAGGACTGGGCCGAAAAGCAGCGCCATGCCTGCTTCAGACCTTCTTTTTGCTGGGCTGCAGCCTGTGCTCTCCAAATGGCCTCTGACTCCACATTCTGCACCAACGTGTTTCGCGAGAGCTCACGTACTAAACTGCTTCTGCCACCCTTATCTTTGCTCCTCTTCTTCCCTACTGGAAGGATCTCGGCCTCGAGATTGGCAGCAGTCGCCCCCTGAAAAATGTCGATCGTCCTTCCCACAGTTCCCTTGTTTGGCAGTTCGGGCCTGAGCTCGGGTCAAATGATGCCAAACATCCGGTTTGTGGGCTGAGTGGCAGTGCACAAAAGCTGCCACTGCTTGATTGGTGGTTGCTCCTACATCATACTACTTCTGTGCTTCGTTGGCCCATGTCGTAGACTCTTTTGCAAAAGCAATGTTTTCTTGGTGGCTGTGCAGTCAAGAGGCATTGGTTCAGGTGATCTGGGAGCCTCGCCGACCCCCTGGAAGCCAGCTCCGCGAGCATCAAGCTGCTTAGCTTTCAAAGCACTATCAGAGAATTGCTTGGGGTTGCGGCTCTTTGCCATGAAGTGTCTGATGGCTGCAAGCTCGACGTCAGCCCGTTTGGAGCGGTCAAACAATTCTTGCAACATCTCCTTTTGAACGTCGAACTGGCACTGCAAATAGTCACGCAGGTCTCGAATCACCAAGTCATCTTGTCCGGTTGTCTTGGCAGAACAGCATTGAAGCGATGCCGACATAGCTTCTCCGGTCAAATTGGCCAAACAACGTCGTGACTTGACAATCCTTCAGTAAGATTGTTCAGGAGAGCGTAGCTGCAGCTCTACGGCTTTGACCTTTGCGAATGCTCTGTTGCTTCCATGTGTTCCTAAGCGTTCTCATTGATGCGGTCGGCACATGTTGCGGAAGCAAGATCAATGAGTTTTCCTGCTGCCGTCACTGCAGTCTGGGCGGAACCGTGCAAAAAATTAGGAAACCGTGCGAGATTTGTGCTAGCATGAACTGAGGCCACAGAAGATGACTGCCTCATGCTTCTGCTTGCAGGTGCAGGGGGTTGTTTGCAAAGCTGGCTGAGGCTGGGGCAGGGTTAGCGGCTTTTTGTGAGAGCCCTCTCCTGACGGACCAGCCAAGCTTGCGAGGGGCGGCTCTACCTGACTCTACCTACTAGGAAAAATACACCGTATTTCAAGGCTGCCAGCAAAGTAAACGCGAACGCTATCCTCCGCTGAGCTGCAACTGTGTCTGTACTTCCATCAGACTACTGGATAGGGGGCTACTCACGATGCCGTGCACTCACCATTGCCACAGACGTGCTTGCTGCTGCATGCCTGCTGTGGAGATGAGCTGCTCCGACAGGCCGATGATGCCATGCAAAGGCGATCTGCAAGAAGCTTGCGAAGTGACAGCACGGCAGCGATATGCAGGAAGAAGCATCAGAAACCAAGATAATGAGATTCTCTGTGGTTGCCGGTTGTTTGAAAAGCCTAAACCATGCCCCTGCGCGTTGCATGAGTAGCCAGCGCATGCACAAGAGCATCCGAGCGGATCATTGCGAAACTGTGCTGTGATACGGTAGATCAGATGGAGCGACATCATCCCTGTGCAGCTGCTGCCTCAGCTCATGTGTCACAGCCGCAGCCAGGTTGGACTTTTTGATGTCTAGCTCCTGCACTCAGGAGTGCGGCAGCGCAAGAATGAATCGGAACGAAGCCTGTGTTGCACATCAAAATTTGTGGCAACAGGACAAGAAGTCTTAAATGCTTCTTTGGCAAAAGGCCCAGGTTGGCATACATGCTATGACCCAGCCATGGACGTCTAATAACCTACCTTCAGAAACCCATGGAAGACTGAGTTAAGGCTTGCAGCATCCTGTTCGCACCTCCCCCTCACATGCCCAAGAAAGACCGGAAGCGGTCCTTCATCTCCGTGATGTCCTGCCCAATGCATATGGCTCCCTTGGTCATGCCATCGCCTCGCACAGCTGTCCCAACACCCTGTCCATCACTCCCCACGCATGTTTGGGGGGGGGGGTAGGGTAGGGTGGGGGGAGCAGGGGGTTTAAAGGGGATATAGAGGGGTTGTATTAGGATAATGGAAAAGAAAATGGAAACTACTATTATTTAGAAATTAAACTGTATTTCCACAGACGAGAACGTGCTTGGGCATAGAATCTCTCTTCAGGCTATCCTGGCAGCCCAACTTGCGCACTGCTCCCTTCGCAAGCTGACTGCATGCGCGCCGCCACTTGTCGCTTCTCAGTGTCAACCTCCTGAAGTCTGAGCACACGGCTTCCCAATCGAGGCGTGCAGCTCAGCAAAAGGATAACCTGATCCTGGTCAGTCTCAGCGGCTTAGACAATGCAAAGAATTCAAGGGCACCTCGATCGCCCAAGAATTCCAAGATCAACTCAATTTTACCGAGCTTTCTGGCTGACTGTGAAGGATGTGGAAAGGAAAGATTCAGATGGAGCATTGCATGTTGTACGACGAAGGGCTGGCAGGTCAGCTCTTTGCTTTAGACTGAGTGAGTGAGCGAGCGAGTGAGTCTTTGCATACGTGTGACCCCAATGAACAGACATTGCCTTCTGGACTTGTTACAGAGTTCCGGCACAGACATCACTCCCTTGAATGGGAGGTCAGACAGGCCCAGCATCATGGCTGCGTAGGCAGGTCTGGAACACGGCGTAGTGCGAAGGCAGCTAGCATAGAGATGGAAATTGAGAATTCGCAGAACCTGTCCTGCTTTATGACAAGGCCCAAGCGGTTCAGGCAAGCGCATGGCAAAAATCAGGTCAACTTCATGGTGTCGCAAGTTCGGGAATGTTTTGGAGGTTTCTGCCCACAAGACTTTCAAGGCACAGCGAGTGCACAAGTGATGTGCCGTCACTAGCTTCCAGCAAAGTCTCAGGGCCAAGCATGAGAGCGTGTGTCCAGCCACACCTGCCAGGGGGCCTAGAACACAACTTTTTCGCTGATCGACCGTAATTCGCCCGGCCAGCCTCCAAATTTGCCTTTGACTTCCGCTCCTCAATCACCTCCTTCAGAACCCGGGCCACCTGTAACGGGGAACGACAGAATCACCGCGGTTTCCGTGCCAAATCTGCGTTTAGGGAGATGTTCACCAAAATCAAGGCCAAATCCCGTGCTCTCCACATGCAGGCAAATGTCGGCATCAGATGCGAAAGCAATAAGCATGCCAACCCTAGGTTGTGCGCAGTGAGCATGTTTTTGTTGCCGGCAAGCTTGCAGAATCCGTTCAGTGACCGGATGGCTAATTATTGATCTTCGTGAAACTGGCGGCGGCACCATCTTAGTGCCTGCCAGCACCCCGCATCGCCTGGCTACGAATGTGCCCAACAAAGCTGGGCTTGTAACTCTTGCCAACCCGCCAGCAGGAAGCACGGCGGCAACCGGCCCTGCATTTCTTAATTGTCTCTCCTGCCTAGAGGGTAGCATGCGCATGCGCGTCTGTATCATACCTCGTCTCAACATGTACAGCGCAGATTCATACACCCTGCAAGCTTGATAGCCAGGCTCTAGCAATTTCACTCCCATGAGCCTTTGGCTTACATGGAGCGATGTCTGAATGCTGCTCCCACGAAGGCACAGGCCCCGCCACACTTCTCTCTTATGGCTGCATGATGCAGAAACAAACCTGACTTCATGTGTACCGGGAGCAGGCACGGGTGGAGTTTGCCCCGAGCAGCTGAACTGGACGGACAGAAAGACCTATGAACTCCTTCTCACAAATGCTCCTGCTCCATAGCTTCATCTGTGGAAATGATACCTGAGCACAGACCCCAGGCGGCCAGCTACTGCGTGTGCAGGATCCTGCTGCTCCCAAGCGGCGATACTGAGCGTAGCTTCTGTGGAACAGGCGCCACTTGTCCATCAGCTCAGGGTCTTTGATCTTGTAGCCGTGGTCCTCACCTTGGGCTGCCATGAATTGTGAGCATTTGAGAAGAAAACACGAGCAGCTGAGGCCGTAGCAAAACTCGAGCTTTATGTTTTCCAAGTCTATCTGATTCTCGTTCATGAATGCATCTAACAGCACTCTGAGCGTCACCGGGAAGTGCTGCACCTCATGAGATCAGTTCTGCCAAATGCAGAGCTCAGGGTTCACCAGCTGCTGTGCGCAAAGGCATGGTGGTTTCTGCGGAGACTGAGATCATGTCCACAGCTTTCTCCCATGGAAGAGCAGTGCCCGAGATGTGGCTGACTAGTTCCATTTGACCTGAATCATCACACGTTCGCATCATGCAAGCTTAGGCCCGAAAGAGGCAGAGACATCCCTTGCAAGCTTACAGACACATTGATTCGCTCAGACATCATGAAAAGCTGTGGCTGGAGCTATCCTTGCAATGCAGCTCCTGCGGCTGGCATGCCACTTCTGAGCTTTCCAACCAACCCACACGGCATGTTCTAGCAGCTGCTTTGACAAGCGAAACACTATGTCTGCGTGGAAGCTTTGAGCTTGCCTCTGCTACCAGAAGGACAATGCATTTGGATGACAACAGCTCCCAGCCTTGAATTGCACCAAATGTGGGAGGATAGCGGCACGCAGAGCTGTGTCCACATCATGAATGAAGGACTTGTCCTGCTCAAGGCGGGCAAGGCACGAAGACACATGAAAGTCTGTCTAAACTTGATGGCTGCCTACTGGTCATAACATTAGGGCTGTCGTTTTTCCGGTTTCCCCGTCGCTTTGTACAGGGTTTTGGTTTCGGGGGTTGTGGCTTTTCAGGGGTTCCCATCGCTTTGCAGGGCGTGCATCAACTTCCTTTAAGCAAGTTTGGACGACTGCTCGCATGGAAAATTCAGAGGCTTTTGCAAGTACAGTACTGAGCCTAAAAGGGTGAAACGTACAGTAGGACCCTGGTGCTGCAAATTACCCACAGCTGCGCCAAGGCCTTATGAGCCTGCTATGGCAGGGGGTATAAATGCAGGCTCAGGCGAGCACCCCCAGAATTCCAACGCTAGACAACCTGCTCAGCAGCTGCATCTGGCTTTGCCTTGTAATGATGGTAGGGATCATCATAGGCGTCCCGGAAGTCAAACATCATCTGACTCAGATCTCTCCTGGATGTGCAGTGGTGTCATCACAAAAATTCTGAAGCTGCGAGTTCTTCTTCTTCTTCTTGGGCCTTTCCACGTGGAAGCGGTAAATGCCGTCGTAGACACAGTCAGCTCGTTTTAGGAGCATGCGACGCACGCCGCAGCCCAGCACCTTGACTCCCAGTGTCAGATTTGTACAGTGCCACCCGGTTCAGCTGTGCAGGTTTCGGGCCTTCTCGTTGTCTGGAGAAGGAAGGCTCAAAATCAAGGCTTTCCAGTTCATATCTGGCTCGTTCACGTGCACTTCCTGAAGGGCTTACAATAACGGGTCACGGTCTAGATGTGTGAAATTGAGAAATGCCAGCAGCACAAGCCCATCCTGCAGCGGTGGATCCTGCGACATGCAAATCTGATGGTACTTGGTGTACAAGGCCTGGTGCGGAAGACATGTTCTAGCTTCACGCTGGCAGTTGCAGACTTATCTCCTCAGAATGCCAATTCTCAGACTGAACCTCCATGGTGCTTGCGTCCGGCTTGCGCAAGCCAGAGAGCTGAGCCTGAACAGTCGCCAAGCTCAACACACAAGAGACTTCTTCTACAAAACACTTTCATCCCTGAAAATCCATGAGCGTCCTTCATCTCTGCCACTGAGGGCTTTCCTGCCCGAGCTTTCCTGAAAGGCGTGCATCGAATCAACCACAGCTTTGTCAGACACTCCTGGCTGGTTACAGCCTTCATCTACTACAGAAGTTTGAAGTGTGTGGTGTAGATCTGATGCCCGATGCTCCATGACAACATGGGCGCTACAATGCGCCATGTCCATGTGGTTCTGTCACCTTCCTTCCCTTAACCAAGCTGCAGTGAGCTGGGCATGGCGCCCCAGCAGCACGGGGCGAACCCTCCCAGCTCGCAGCCGAGATGGCTTTGCTGGGCGGGAGCTGATTCGGATATCAGAAGCCCTCAGTCTTGTTCTGCAAGCATCTTACCAACGCGTGATCAAGAGGCTTCGGCTGCAAAGCACACGAGAGAAGCTTTCTTTGCTCAAACTGGCGCATGGGGTTCCTTTTTTGCTGGCGCAGCACAGTCACATCTCACGGTACAGGCTGCTCTCATTTCTTGGCCTCCTGAACCAGTGCAAGTGGTGGCAGAGGAGCAGGGACGTCCGGAGAGACCATTGCCATCGCGTGATAGGCACCCTGCTCTGCCTGCTGGGAATAGGACGGGAGGCTGCCATCAATGGACTTGGCAATGTCAAAATACTTACTGGCCCTCTCGTCATTCTCCGATGCTGCAGCCATGAACTCCTTGGCTTTAGCGTGTAAGTTGCTGGCCTTCCGTTCTGCCACTGGACCCTCCACCGTCTGCCAGGCCCGAGACTCCTTCTCAAGGTATTGTGCATTCCGTTCGGCTGCCAAGGATGCCTGGGCAAACTCCTTGCCTCGGGAAGCATAGGCATCGCGAACGTTCACTGCATTTTTCATGGCTTCAGCCCATGGCTTCATGCCGTCCTCTGCAGCCTTGGAGGTGGCGAGGACTTGCTGCGTCTGTGCCTCCTCGGCCTTTGATGCTGGCCCAGCCATGGCATGTGTCTTTGCAGCAGCACGTGCGGCCTGCTGCATAGGTGGCACGACTTCTTGAAGTACCCCGAAGGCTTCCGCATGGGCTTCAAGCTTGGCCATATCTAGCACCTTGCGAACCTTTTCCTCTGTGTTCATGGCCATGACGGCTGCTTGCCGTGCATCCTCCTCGGCACGGGCTGCCTTTGCCACCACAGAGAAACCTGCGTAGCTGGCCTGTTGGACAGCTGTGGCCTCCTCGGCCGCCTTAGTTGCTGCAATCTTTCCTTCCTTCAAAATCTTCTCCATATCTGCGCCTTCCTGGGAAGCCCATGCCTTGGGAGCTTTTGGAGCCTGTTTGGGCTCTCGAGCAAGCACTGTTTGCCAAGATCTCTTCCTCAGGAAGTGCACGCTAGGCTTTGGCACACGAATGTTTCCTCCTCCTTGGGAGCTCTGTTTCTCCTCAAAGGACGTAGGCCGGCAGGCATCACCGGCCCTGAGATCCTCGTGACTTGGCACGCACTCCATCAAGCAGAAGCGCTCAGTGTCCAAGAGGCTCTGCGCAGACTCAATGGTTGTATCATCGGAATTCTTGGCACATAGGCTGTCGCACTTTGGCGCGGTCACTGCACGGATCTCTGCGAAGCTACACTGGATGGCTCCAGGGACATCTGTTTCACGGCTTGCAGATGTCTCACAGCAGTCGCAACTGCAAGAGCTGCGCCTGGCCCAGGCCTGTCCTGCCAGCAAAATTGCCAGCAGCTGCACAGGTCGCTTCATTTTGGAAAGGTCACTCGCCTCCCCCAGGTACAGGGCACGCAAATGCGTACTCTGAGCCAGAAGAAACGGCATGACAAATGTTTGAGAAGCAGCGTCATCTCCAGACTCTAGGACTTCCAAGTTTCACCGTTGGGCATGCACAACCGACAGGCTCGCTTCACATGCTGTGCGATTGAGTTGACAGGGAATTTGGACATCTTCATGTGCCTCCGCTGTGCAGCTCTCGCGGACGTGCAGGAGGAGGTCCTGATGCAGTCGGTTACTTGCCTTCCCTCCTTCTATCCTGCCAGGTTCTTTTAGAGCTTGCCGTACCTTCCCGGCAGCTTGCTCAGAGGTGATGCCGGTCATCTCCTCCACACGGTTGTTCCACCTTCACTCCCAAGCCAGGATGACAGGAATCCGCGAGCTACAAGTCAGGCGAAAGGCAGAGCATGCGACTTTCCTGCAACTAAGGTCCAACGGCACGGACCCACCTCCCAAAATCCCGATGAGGGCCACGAAAGATGGGGCAGCACTGGAAGGCATGCAGTTACAGGGTTTCGTGTTGAGCAACAGCATTCGAATGAAATGCAACTGCAAGCCTTGCTTGAGAGCTCAAAGGGGAGGGGTGGGAGCGAGGCTCAAGGGTGAGGGGCCCCTCTTCCCATTTGATCAATTCTCCGAGACCGTTTTGGGGTGGGGCGGGACGGGGGGGGGTGAGAGGGGGTTTGGGGCTTGCTATGGATTGAATCAATATCCAAGAGGGGAGCCCCCACCCGGCAAAACTTAACAATTGATTGAACACTTAAGTTAAAACTTCAGGAATGCAGGAATGGATCCTTATACCGTTATACCTATAGTAGTCCATATATAACCCATTGTAGTAGTTTCCATTTTCTTTTCCATTCTTGTATTAACCGGAGCCACATTCTCACCGACCTGGGAATCCGCCGCAAGCTCTAAACCTGCAGTAAGCCCTAAATACTAGTTTCCATGTTATTTCCCGTTAATATGACCCTAATGATACCCCAATGGTCATCAGTACCTTGGGGCCCCAAAACTCGATAGCTGTCATGACTTCGTGCTGCTTTGTCGAGCTGTAGTTATTCTTGACTGGGCAGCCCAGCTCTGTGATGCGATTATTCCGGTCAACCGCAATGATGGGAGCTGCAGCCTGCGAGTTCAGGCAAACTGGAGCGTTATTGTTTGTCGCTACTCTGGTCACAGCAACACGAACCGCTCATGCTGATTGTGGTTGCAGTGCGGCGGGCCGAGTGGATGATGTTCTGCAGCTCGCTGGCGATGCGAACCGCCTACACGCAGAGTCAGAAAAGCAACCACATTGAAACCTTTGACTCCTCAATCCTGTCTTCATGACACAGCCATGTCGTAAGCCGCAGGTGGCCAATCGGAGCAGAATCTGAAAGCTGGACAATTAAACTGGCAACATTTGGGAACCCGCGTTGGGACGCCTCCAGCTTTTGCCGGTTAATTTCCGTGATGTCCTGGCACCAATGACATCGAACCATAGTTGACAGCGTTTGGCCTGCATTGCCCTTTTTCAGGCGTGTCTCTGACAATCACTCTTGTCCTGACCAACTCCAATAACACCGATGACCTCGCCGTCCCTGATGCAGGTGTGCCAGTGCATGACACGACTTGGTGACGCATGCTGTTCGAAGGCGGAGGTGCGCAGTTGCATCAAAGCATACTGCACTACATCTGCTGCATGGCTCACTTTAACAGACCATGGATCTGCAACACTTGGCAATGCTCTTGGAAATGCTCAGCAACACCATTTTGGGCTTCACCGGCAGGCGCTGCTGAGAAAAGCTGCAAGGACGGTGCACAACTCAACTCTCTACCTCAGACCAGTTCTGCCTTGACAGTCACAGACGTGGCGCTCATGCGAATTGTTCGAGTAGATTTATGGCTCACGAGCCAGAGCGCACATCAAAATTGACTGGACGCACTAGGATCATGGCCGAGAATCGCATATGTTTACTACCAAACAGCCAAACAACCAAAAAGAAGCGATCCCACGGCACCAATCTCCTTCTCATCACAGAGAGTGACCCCAGCTCTCACTAGCGGAATCCCTTCAGCGCGGCTTGGAACTGTCTGGCCTGCCCAGGTAGCTTTACATCATCAGTAAGGCAGCTCGTAATGAAGGTCACTGACTATTAAGGAGCTCATGAATCTCATGAGCTCAAACATCACACTTCAGCACTGGTTTGCCAAGAGGGCTGGCGCGTCGGGATGCTGGCACACAGGCAGGCAATGCAATGAGAAGTCCTGAGCCTTTTCATCGACGCCACAGATTCGCAACACCTTCTGAAATGGAAGAAGGGCTGGACGTCATTATTTCTCAGCCAGCAGCAACTCCGAGTCAGCAAGCTTGCTAACAATCAGACACGGGCTTAGCAGATCCAAACACGTCGGTTGAAATTCATAATAATGATTCAATAGCATTCACCCAGATCTAATTGCAGCAAGACAGCCTCGAAGCCGCGACAGACTGATCTACAATCTACAGCCCACTTTGGAGCAAGCCATCGCGGTTCTGCGCTTCCTGCACACTAAGGGAAGGTTGGACCACTTTTCAGACACCCATCCAGCACTGTCGTCGACCCAGGAGATGGGTCATCTGACGAGCCGTCCATCCTCGGATATGGTCGAGCTAATAGTCTTGGCTGCACAGGCTGTCTCAGACATGCCGTGAGATCCCGACACTCCTACGACTCGCACATTTTCGCGCAAGATTATCTTATCAATTCGCAGGCAGGCAGGTAGACTGGCAAGCTCCCAGTTCAATGACACTTATTCACTACAGGCTTCTGCCTTCTAAGTTGAGCTGCACTGTGCCGGTTTCTTCTACCTGCGCATGCCATCATGCAAAACTTCGGCTCTGTGCTTGAAGAGACGGGTGTGCACGGCGCGGGTTGGGCAAGTTGGCCTGGCTTTCATCGCCACTGCCCTGCCTCCGCGCCCCGCGCCCACCACTGCTGGCTGGGCGCTGTCCAGGCAAGCTCCGCGCAAGACGGGTCGGGCTTCGCTGCCCACTGCCCGTCCCAGGTCGAGGCAAGATTTGGCTGGGGGGAGCTGGTCGAGGGCCCATGCCACCGATGGAAAGCATTGGGGGGCTCGCCAATATTTCCTGATCTGAGCCTGCATCCCCCGGCCCCTGCGCCTGACGTCGCGATGCCATGGACTTGCCATGAGCCTCGATGTGAGGTTGGGCAGGCATGGCAGGCTGTTGATCTTGAAGCCCTTCAAACAAAGTTTGACGCAAAGTTCGTACAGGCATGCCGCGGGAAAGGGCAGAGCCTTCAGTGGCTGCGCGCCTCATCGGGTGACCCCGCCTGGAAGGCGGAGCATTTCGTCCCTGCTGACCGGCCCGCGCAACATGCGCCTCAACATTAGCGGTGTTGAACCTTCGCAGATATTGGCCGCTCGGCTCAGGATGCTCAGGGTGCCTTGACTTCTGCATGCTTTTGGGGCTCGATGCAGGAGAGGACCTGTTACTTCGTGGGTCTGCTGCTGCATAGCCCGCGACCTGAAGCGGGGACAGGTCGGCTTGCGATCCCTGTAGCTCCATCGCCGCCTGCACAGCCCCCAATGGATGCGCTGCCAAATCATGTAGTGTCTGTATGAAAGCTGCAGCTGATCTGTTTAGCAATCGCAGTTGCGTCTCAGCATAGACTCGCATGCGCCGCAAAGCATCTCGGTAGAGCCTCTCGAATACATCACGTCCGGTAATGAAGTCTTTTAGCCCTGCTTGGGAGAGGGCTGCAGCAGCCTCTTTGCCAAGGCCTGCCCTTTGTAGCAGAGCCTCCAAAGCCTTAAGCTTGTTGCGCAGGTCTGTGATCATGCTCTCTGCTTTCCTGGCGTCCTCATCCAGCCTTTGCAGTGCCTCTTCGGCACGAAGGCGCTGTCGCTCTGCCTCCTCTCGTGCAGCCTTCAGCTCTGCCTCCAAGCTTGCACGCATGCGGCTGAGCTCAGCTTGAACTGCGGACGCTGCCCGTGCATGGTCAGGGCTATCTTCCTTGGAGGCAGGCAAAACCATTGTCCCAGATGTGTTTACACCCACTGAGCTTGTCTTTAGATTGCTTTCCCCATGATGGCCGGCCATTGGTAGATTCTCAATGGCCCTCACTATGGTTGCAAGCTCAGGGCTTCCACTTGCAAAGTGTTCACCAAGTTGTAGCAGCCTATTGCCAAGCTCTCCAACAACGCGTCGGGAAGTGGCTTGCAACGCGTTCTGCAAGAGATGGAGGTCGTTGCGGCCAAGAACAACTGCAACATCCTCAACTTGACCGAATCGCGGGTCCAGCTCAGGCAAGGCCTTGATAGCTTGCACTATCTCCTGCAGATCTGATCCATCTGCAACGCTCTCCCCAAGACGACGGAGCAGGCCACTGAGCTCGCCAGCGACGCGGTCGGCCGAAGCCACAAGCGCAGTTTGCAACAAGCCCAACTCTGCTCTTCCAATGCCCGCGCGCTCTGTGTCTCGCTCGTGGTCGATCTCAGTACCTTCAGGAAGCTTCAATGACTTCACAGAGGTAGTCATTGAAACTGGTAGGCTTGAGGCTTCAAGAGACACCATGGATTATCCCGATGGAAGGCCCTCATGCTTGAAAAATTGGCGGACTAAGAGCTTCCAGTTGTCGACATTCATGAGGGCGTGGAACATGGAACGCGCCTCTGTGCTCTAACGGTATCTAGTTTGTTCAGAGCTAACGGGCCATCGCCCCTCCGACTCCAATGTGCCATGCAATGCAAGCCGGCTGGACTAATTTCTGCCACATGAGCTAGTCTAAACTCCAAGCATCCCCCTTAAGAACCCCTATGAAACTCCCCTGAATAATCCCCTAAAAGCCGCTTAACGCAGTTTAGACAATAGCCTGCATGTTGTAGGCTTAGTGCGCCAAGCTACGCCGCAGGGATCGCGAACTCGCCATTTTGTTGAGAATCCTGGGTGCTTGTCGGTGCCAAACTTTAATTAACCTTGCCTACCAAATCCGGCGGGGGTGACGGTTTAGGGTCCTCATGTTTATTAACCATTGGAGCAAGGAACTTGTCGTTGGAATCTCGAAGATCTGACAACTCATCCTGCAGTGGCTTCAGGTACCTGAGCTTAGCAAGGAACCTGCAACAGACGATGGGGGCAAAGTGACCCACGCCAACTGACACTGGCACTGCGCAAAAATAGCGCTTAATTCCACTAAGGGACTTGGCCTCCCATTCTCTGAACATCTCATCTACATCTTTTTGGCTGTAGATTTTTGGGTCCTGCATGGGTAGCATCAGCTGCTGGGCTAGGGGCCTGCCAGAACCTTTGAACCTGTGGCTGCTGAGACGGCTCCTTGTCACCAAGGCTGATGCCAAGTACAGCCTCTGCTCTGCGTCGCATCTTTTCCTCCTTCCATTGATCTTCCATTACCTCTTCGGGTGGCAGGGTCAAACGATGGGTTGGCATGCGGGTTGACATGAAGCTTGACAAGACTCGACCCCGAAATATTGCTGCATAAACAATTTAATGCAGGTCGCTTCTTACCAAGCTTGGCCAGCGAACAATGACTCTTTTAGATCTGAGCTTGGTCTCCCAAACAGGCGAGTTCCACTCCCCCTAACTCCATATTGCCAGCCTTACAGCGTCTGTCAGCCTCCTGCTTTGCCACCTTGCAAGCATTGCTGAGACACAGGCTTTCCAGGGCACACTCATCTGCCCAGGATCGCATGCCTCTGCAGCAGACCTCTTGGACTCCATGGACGAGAGCTTCGTTGAGAGGCGACGGCGCTCACGTTCCGCCTTCATGCATCTGTTGAGAGGGTCTGCACATTGAAGTTTGCGGGAATGTGTGTTTCCTGCACTCTGATACATGTCACAGTTGAGTGGGCATGGGCTAGTTTCAGCTCAGACCTTAGTTGAGATAGACTTGACACAGTGATGGTGCCAAAGGCAGTGAAAGTGGGGTGGCCCCTTCCAGCATCATGCTCAATCTCCACTACCTACTGCACTTCAACTGACACGTGTATCTAACGCGGTGCCGATTGACCATGAGGAAGGTGCAGGCAGCCATGCCTCAAGAAGGAAGATGTGGTACAGCGACAGAAGCACAGATAGCCTGAGCACATAATCAAAAGCTATTGAAGAAGAAGGCATGAACATACAGACGCCGCCCATTCGAAAGCGTCACGACCCCTGAGTCTTGCAAGCTAGCCAAGCTGCTGCTCAAGCCACTGCTTCAAATCTTTGCAGACATCTTCTGCCATCTCTTCAGTGTACTCCTGGAGCAACCTGCTGGCTCAGCACATGAGCCAAGCAACGCGTGAACTTTCAACTCAAAAGAAAAAAAAAAAAAAAAAAAGGGCCGCATGTAAAGGGCTGCCAGCAAACGTCGGCTTTCAGACTTCATGCTGGGGAGTGAGGACCTATAATGCCTGTCCACTACCTCCGTCGCCCACTTCTTCTTGTTGCAGTCCAATGCACATTGGCCGATTCAGGCGCTCGGGGTCTTGCAGGGCCCTCACAGCGCATGTGATGCGCTCAAGGGCAAAGTCCGCCAGGTCCAAATGCTCGTAGATGCTGCTCTGAATCCTCGGGGTCATTGAGAGGTTTGTGAGCAGCTAGTATCCAACAACATGAACGAAGCCTCCTAGTGACCTGGCGCCTAACCAGACAGGCCAGGCTAGAACCTGCACCAAGCATCAGCTTGCCATCGGCTGCCTCGGCTGAGGAGCTGCAGAGATGTTTGGAGCTGCTGCATCACTCCAGGCAAGTTGCATACGGCGCCACTGGCACAACCGGGGGCTCGCCCTCTTTGTGACCCAACAAATCGCGCAGGTGGGATAGGACTTGCCGCTGCCAGTTTTCATTAGCCGCCTTGCTGCCAACATCAGCTTTGGCGCAGAGGCCTTAGCAGAACGGCTTGCCGACTCCAACAAGCGCGTTGACACCAGCCACCATTTCGATCAAGGAGCCAGAACTCAGTCCCAGCTTCTGGCAGGTTGCATCCTCCAAAGGAGCACAGCAAGAAACTGCACACGCAGATGTCAGATAACCGCCGCCAGGTCAAGGCCTGAATGTTTTACAGGGATATGTGCTGCTACGGTCTGTGTCACTCTGGTCCAATCTCCTGAAAGCTGAGCCACACCTCCGCCCATGTATTTGGCTTCCTTGCTTTTAAGATTTCAGTTAAGTGGCCAAGCTGCAGTCGCTCTGAAATGCAAGCAAAAGCTGATGCTTCCAAGCAACTCGTGGGGTGCCAAGCCCAGCAACCCGAGCGCAAGGCGGCAGACGGCCGCTGAGGCCAACGGGGCTGGAGATCTGAGCACTCACAAATCTGGCTATGAACTGGGGTTATAAGGGGATTATGGATAAGAAAATGGAAGTTACTATAGTATATAGGGATTATATTGGGATAATGGAAAAAAATGGAAACTAACTATACCCAATAGTTCAAACCTAGCTACAAGCCGTTTGCAGTTTGCAGCTAACCCAATCTCCAAGCCTGGAAAAGAGCCCCCACCGGAGCCTGCATACGAAGCCACCTCTGCCTTTAACGCTCTGTACACCCTTGACTTGTGCCGCCCCCATACACACTCGCGACATCTGCCAAGCTGCGTGGACTCTGATTGCTTTTTCAGGCCCGTCACTTCCTTGGTGTTGTGACGGCGGAGCGAGTTACCTGCACCAGAACGCAACTACCCAACTCGGTTTCTACGCATTGTTTGCGCGCCTCCGCATGCAGCAACCCAACTTGACTAGACTATGGGCACTGCTTTGTCACTGCTGGCCTAACATCTTTACCCCCATGGCATCAGCATCATCAGTGCTGGCTTGAAGCGATAGGGGCCTTTGGCCAAGTCTGCCTGGACACCCTGCGATCGCAGCTCGCAACGAGGCGCTGTGTCAAGACCCAGCTCCACAAGCTCCCCCGACCTGCCACACATATATTGGGGATAGATTGGGAATAATGGAAAAGAAAATGGAAACTACAGGGATTATAGGGGTGTTATAGGGATTATAGAATGATGGCTGCTGGTTTACACAGATAGCTTTGCTGCACTATTTGGCCCTGCCATACCGTAGCCCGCCACCCCTTCTGAGCCAATCTTGATCCACCTAGCACTCAGGCTGTGCCGAATGTGATGCCGCTGCTGAGGCTGGGAAAGGCAAAGCAATCCGTTCTGGGAGGTTTCAGGCCTACCGAAAAGCAGGTTGGTGTGGCTATTTCTTATCCGCTTCCATCATTTTGTTGACCTGCTTTGACCTTTTCATTAATGATTCTACCTGCTCGAAAGTTGTGGTCAGCAGATGCACCGAGAATGTAGGCAATTTCGTTCAGAGGCCTTTAAGTGTGGATGACGCTACCCGTGAGGCACGCCCAAGCAGGGTGCTGGCTGTGACTTCGTAGCCAGGTTGCGCATGATTTATTTGTCTGCTCCTATGGTAGCTGGCTGCTCAGGAGTAAGATGTTCTGATAATGTGCCTTTCCATCCGCTGCAGCTTTCTCTCATGTGGGGGAGCCTTGTAAAACTCCGGAAAACTGCAAGAAGCACACTAGTCCACCTGGCACATGAAAAACAAGCAAGGCACCTCGATATATTGAACAGCAACGGCACCTGGACGTCAGCCATAGCTGTTTGCAGAGCTGCCGGCTCGAGGTATATGCAGACCTTCCTTCACCCTAGAACTTTGTGGAGTTGTTGTGATTGCATTCGTGTGCTTGCTCTTGTGCATACACAAGCTCTGACTCAATGGCCACTTCTGAAAGTGATCTCGCGTGTCAGTAGATATTAGTTGACCCCTGTGGTAACTGTCCCAGTCTGCTGAGCCTGAGACAGCAGTGGCAGGATTCGTGGGGCACAGTACAGCTTTGCAGCTCTCAGCTCATGCTTTCCAAGGCATGCATCTGCAAAGGGGCAAGCTTGATTGGACATCAGAAAAAAGATTCGGATGCTCGTGAGGTGTCAGTCTGGGTCAATGAGGAAGTGATGGATCAAGGGTCCTGCGCACACACAGCACGAACACCAAATCTGTGCAGAGCCTGCTTCTCGTCCATGAGATTGAGGTCCTCAACAACTTGAGAAGGCATGCATGCACAAAGCCTGAGACCACACATGAGACATGTGAACAGCGTCACAATGCTTTGCACTGCAAGTTGCTGTATAATCCGCCTAAACGCAACCCGCAATCCCTGGCTAATTTCCTGCTGCTTGCTTTGCGAACCTGCAGGTCCCGCCTGTGCCTGTGCGACTTCGCCTGCGCGCAGGAGGAGCGCATCCTCAAGCTTCATGACGTTCCGCGCCTGGCTGCTGAGCATGATTCACTTCTGAGACACATCTCCGCTTGAAGTGCATAACCTCCAAACACACAAGGCATGTAGACGGGAATGCTATTGGTACCTACTTCCCGGATGTTTTTCAGGATTCGCAGTTTTTGTCACCAGCCTGCGGCTCCCCCTTGGCGTTGAGCATCAGGGAGAATGTGACCTCATCACCTACAGCGCATCTTTTGCCAACTGTCACATCAGGCTGAGGGTCGAAACCCTCAATTGTGGCGCCCACCCCCCTCCTGCTGTTTTGCAGACCTCCGTCGCCGGGCATGCAAGCCCTCTTACAGGAGAGCCACCCAAGGCTGTCACAAGCCGAATGTTTTTGGGCCGCTCCCGACATATGCCCGCTGCAGCATCGTCTGGAAGAGGCGTTTTGCTTACGTGCTAGAAGTAGCGCCTCCGCTACAGCTAATCACTCCCCTCTCATAACAACCCCCTGATAAGAAATACTCCGACTCCTCTCAGACAGCCCCAAATCCTGCAAGATCATGGAAGACTACCCTTAAGACTGCCTACACTGCTTTTGCACAAGGCTAGTTCGGATTCCCACATCATGCATTTCGTGCTTCTTTCGTCATTGGGGGTCAGCATGAGGAATCAAAACGGATCAGGGATCTCATTGATTTCCTACTAGTTGATTTTTGTTTGCTTCTTGCGGTGTGTCTAAAGCAAGTCGTGGTAAAGAGCCAAGGGACATCAATTAGAACCAGGGATCTCATGTATGTCCTTGGCCTTATTGTTGTCATAGAGCTTCTTTATTGGAAAATCCATAGTAAAGACCTCAAAGGAAATCGAATGAGAAGTATGGATCTGCTTTAGTTGGTTACTTTGTTGGTTTGGGTGATAGACATTAAGCAAGTCCCTATAGTTCTCACCAATGATGATTGTTTGGGGTGGATTCTAATGGGGGGGCACAGTCATTGTCGACCGGAAGGTTACCCGCCTGTCACTGTCCAGACAGCTTGAGGGCAAAACCGCTGCAACTTCAACAACACCCTGTCCGCAAAAGGAGCAGCCAGAGCACCTCTTGACATCTGCTGACAGGGCCTGTGGCTTCACTGGGGCCCGCGCCAATCTGTAAACCCTCCATTTGGTTTCGATGGAGGTAGACGTCCTTGAATTTGCGCACGCATGGTGCGCGCTACTACATGTAGATTGAGTCTAGAAAGGAGCGGGTCAACCGCGAACCCGGCTAATGTTAGACGCTGATGGGCGTGGGGAGCCTTAATTGTGCGAAGTTGCGCGGCCAAAAAGCAATAATTCTGAGAATAAGTCAACAGAAGCCATAAACCAAATTCGCTTTCAAAAGAATGGAAGGCAGCAAATAATTTGCTTAGGGCCCTAATCCAAGCTGCTCTGAAACTTAGATTTGAAGCCCTTGTCCAGAGCTTCCAGAACCTCACAAAGGATTTTGAGGTCGTCAAAACTCCGGATTCTCAGGTTTGAGGCCAGGTCCAAAACTGTTGAAATCTTATTAGGTAGTCCAGCGGCTGCCCGGAGCGTCAACAATACGAATGATTTTGGGGCCCTCAATTATCCGTCGAATCGGGTGACCCTAAAAATAGCAGAAAGCAACACCCTGTTACTTTGAAAGGCTCAGCATTTAAAAGCAAGGCGTTCAACACCTCAAATCTCCGGATCCTTTCTAGAATTCTCCTCAAAACCTTCTGAGACCTTTCTAAAAACTGAAATCCTCTGAACTCTTTAAACCTTTCTGAATGCCCGGGAGGGCCCCCCTACACCGATCAGGGCCGCACATTACAAATGTCTTCCCCAGTCGTGAAGCCAGACTCAGAGACCTACTGACTGGCAACCACCCCAACCTCCGAAACGCAAGAGGCTCTCAGCCGAGGCACCCTGGTAAAGCGAAGCTTTGTCTCCTCACAGTCGATGAAACCGTAGCCGAAGCCACCAGGAACATCCATGAATCTAGGCGGTTGATTGCTTTGAAGCTCCGCGACGGCATTGTTAGGAAGACATGGGCGCCTCTTGATCCTCCCAACCAGCCGCTCTTCGCGCGGATGCAGCGGTGCACCTGCGGGATTCGGGAGGGAGCCCCTTTCACTAAGAAGTTGCCGTGCTCTTCCAATTCCTCAACAGCAGTTCCCTACCCACTGCGATCTCCTCAAGCTTCGACATGCCTGGGAATGCCAAAGCAGGACCCGCGCCAACCTCAGCACTGTCAATAGAACAAAGTCCGAAGCAAGTTCGAGGAGCCAGCGGGTCTGAATGTTAACCGCCGGAAGACGGGACAAAACTATTGATCGCTTTCTAACTATTGATCGCTTTCTGAATTGCTCGACGCTTTCGCGGAGCATGTACTGAATGTATTGCAAGCAGGAACCAACCGTCCCAACTGCTATCAGAGCGCCTGAACCTCCAGTACACGGCGATTTCACCAATACTGCCATGCATCTTGGAGCTTGTATTATATAGGGGTTATGTAGGGAGAATGGAAAATAAGCTGGAAACTACTATAATACTATGAGGGTTTATTGGGTAGCTGAACCCTTGAGTGGACACAAAGACTGTGGTGAGGCCGCTGGCATCCCTGTGCAAACAACCACATTTCAAGGTGATGTAACGTTGTCAATTTTACCCTGGCACAGATCATCCGAGTCTGCTGACACAGCCTCCAGTCTTGGACTGAAAGTTTGTGCTCTGGTCAGAAGACAATGTCATATTATGAAACTGTCTTATTAGGGTAAATTGTAAGGGCGCACAGGTCCATCTCAGCTAGTTTGAAAATGATCCTACTGAAGATGAGTTCACTTCCTCGCTTAACGCAAAAAGCACTCGATGGCCGAGTTCTCCTCAGGCCGTCTGTGCCGAGGTGATCCCAGCCAGTGGCAGAGCGAATGTTGCACTTTACCACTCGCAGAATACAAGGCTCGAGGGAGATGGAAGAGCTCTCTCATCAACAAACCAAATGATCTGACATGTGTCCAAACTCACCATTCGGACCCATGATTAATAAACGCCCTCCTTTTAAGGGCCTTAATTTTGGGATCCCTACTATAATCCTTATTACCGGGAGGGGTTTGTTAATCAGGGGTCTGCGTTAGGCCTCATGAGGCTGTTCTATGTTCTGCCATCGGAGAAGCTCAACTCTGGAGTCTCAGATAGCCTGGCAGCCTCACTGCCAAAAAATTCGAAACAAACTCTGACTTGCGGCGTAACAGGGATATCGTAGTGTAGGGATTATATCAAGTCAGGTGTATTCATCCCCTAAACCCTAAACCCTAAAATTAACTTAAGGTGCTGTGACAGCTTATGCGGCCAGCACCACTTTCTCATTCGATTGTTTTTCCAAGACTACCACCTACTGATTGCATCAAGCTGCAAACGTGTCTCACTTGGGACATGGAGGGCACTTGCAGCGATGTTCCGCACCGTCCTACACAGGTGCTTCTTGTGTAAAGACAACTACTCTGTTCGAAATGCCTTGAGAACGCCAGCCAGATGGAGTTTACCCTGTTTTCCTTGTAGACGGTCTGCCCGCAATCGCTGATCTCCGGAAGCATGCTTGGAACCTCCTGAACAACAATCATTAGAAAGCATCTGCTCTGCCACATTTGCGTTGGCTGAAGCATACCCTGCAACATCATCTTTCTCATACCCGCACCTTCTTCCAGGACTGTGCGCGAAAGTCGGGATCGTCATGGCCTTTCTACATAAGACCGGCCACTCTTCTCGTGTCGCATGCACTCAAGTCCGATATGAAATGAGGGCCCGGCGACCACTGTTTGCACAGGCTGCAAAGAGATCACAAAGAGAGCCACCCATCGAATGTCCCGTACACGCCACGTGACTCAGCAGCATGAGGCAAGCGCAGCCAGAAAAGGCACTTCATTTCCCTCTCGCATCACCCTGAATGAAGCCCGCTAGCAAATTATGCGTCCACCTCCTTTGCCTCCAAGGATGAGTCGATAAAATCAAGGCACTTCTGGCTCGTGGGGGGCGGGTCTCAACTCTGCCCGTGTAAGCTAACCTGAAAGTTGCCTTAAAGCATCTTGCGTGCGGTGGCCTGCACTTGGCAATCTTCGACTGCATCAGCGGCCACAGATCTTTGATCATCCTGCTTCTCAGAACCACTGCAAATCCTTGTGATCCTAAGGGGTAGGTGCACTCGAAGGGCCTTCGCAGCTCATCGCGGTAGCCTGCATGGACAGCCTCGAAGCCACAAAAGGACGCCTTTCGGACATCCGTGGCTGTAGCCAGTTCATTACCTTCGTTTGCAGGACACAAACCCCAACTAACCGCACGCGGGCTCAATAAGTGTAGAGTGGGCTTGTGCAGGCCCCACCCCAGCTGTACCCATTTGCAACGCTTAGGGGTCCACACTTGTACGTCTGCCACAAAATCCTGACTTAGCTTCCCAAGAAACCATAATTGTTGAGGCCAGCGAAGGCCAGCACGCACTCGAAGTTCTGGGAGTTTTGGACCAACATGATTGGATCCTGCCCCGAAGGCGCAATGAGAGCAGCACTTCGCTGCTGCGACGCGTGTACAACACCCCAGCCTCATCGTACATGGACGCAGCCCCAGTCACAACCGTCACTCGGGAAACAATGTTCCAATGGTCTCCCAACCTGCAGAGATGCATGGAACCGCCCCACTGTAGGGGTTATTTGGGGTAACCATTGGGGAAATATTAGAGCTATATTGGGGTTATATAGGGAATAATGGAACAGAAAATGGAAACTACAATTCTGCACGGGCTTCCAGCTTCAAGCTGCTTACTGCTTGTCAGCTTGATGATGTTACAGGTTCTGATCCTCTGAATCTTAATGGGTGATTTCAAAACCGGTTCGGCAAACCTCCCCATCCAGTCCATCCCCGACGCCCCCTTCAACTCATCTTAACTCAGCCGGCAGTGAAGCGGCGTGCGATTTGCAACCTACGTAGGTTCTGTCCTAGCCCTTGCAGCAATGCTATCCGCATAAGCAACCCGATTCCACGTATCTTCCCAACAGTGTTTATGATGAGCTATAGTCTAGGCTATAGTCTATCCCACTTAATAACGAGTATAGTAGTCCCCTATATAATCCCCCTATACAACGCCCCTACCCCCCTTTAAGCAGTCTCATCAGGGCAGCCTCTCTTTGATGTGCTTCTTTGCATGTTCCGTGCTGTCATATTGCTTGTAGGCCTCGGGTGCAAGAATGGCGAGTAGCTCCACGGAAATAGTAATGCATTCCTGTACTGTCGCCCAGCTGCAATCCGGTTGTACAAATATGCGGTCCTGAACGGCTCCTGCTTCCATGCAATTTGTAATTTTGGTGGATGCACTACTGTGCAGCAATGCTCACAAGGAAAATTGAAACCAGAAACCAGATGGCTTCATGATGAGTGATGATGAGGCTAACCATCTAGGTCCTGATCCGCCACATCCTGGTCCAGTAGAGAGACGTGCTCCAAGCGTGGCTTGTACTTTGGCTCCCAGTGCAACAGCCAATCCTGATATCGCGGCTACTGCTGCTACTGATTGGTTGTGTTCATACTAGAAGCAGCTTTTGTGCTGAAACATCAGCAATGCCCTCCGGAAGCCTTATGTCGGTCGTTGGCACATGTCTGTGATCTGTTGAGGCTCAAGGTAGTAAGAACGTCTTACTATGTCTTACTCCCCAAGCTTACTGGTGATGGTGTGGTGATGGTGTGGTGGTGGTTGTGCTGCTGCTGC
>CAJNIZ010004224.1:117576-161725 GCA_905231905.1 Symbiodinium pilosum
TAACAGCAACCCAGATTAAGGAGCCCGATGTTGAATCCCACTGCCTCGGCCTCCCGCTGCTCACGGTCCTGGAGATATGCAAACATCGTGCAAGCATGGAAGGAAGTGGAGCCTGGTCCATCCAAGTCAGTTTGAAACATGTGCTTTTGCATTTCAAGATATTTCAAGTGCACTATGCAGCTTGGCATGGCCTACCAGATGAGCAAGCTGCAAGACGTTTTCTCGTGTCACGTGGGGGGAAATGTCTAGCGACAGTGGCGCACGATGAGACGTCCTGATCCCTACTGCGAGCCACGTGTCTGCTTGATTCAGCGCGGGACTGTTTGCTATTGTTTCGCATGAAGCCACAAGCATGCCCAACCATCTGGACTTCACGCTGTCAGAGCATGCGCTGTATGCTGTGCTTTGTGGAGTCTCCTGGCTCAGGCCTAGCCTGATGTTTAAAGCGCTCCTGGTTTGGTTTGTCTCTGCCACCGGTATTGTTGCAAAATCCGAGCACTACCACATGCCGAAAGGATGTAGAGCTTGGCAAACGTCTTGCAACTTGATATCCTGGCGCTCGTGCTCCTCGCGCTGGCGCCATTCGTCGAGCTCCTAAAGGGCAGCAAGATTTTACAACTCGGTTTCAAAGAGCAGGTCTATGGTGTCAAGTGGCATGAAAACCTCAAAAGCCTTTCCACAACATTCGACCTATCAAAAGAGAACTGCATGGGTAGGCTGCATGTTGTAGTGTTGGACAAAGGCGAGGGAAGACTTCTGGACAGGCATGTGGGGGTTTCCCAAAATTAGGGGTACCATTTTGGGGGTCCCAATAATAAGGACTATAGTATATTGGGGTCTATATTGGGGTCCCCTTATTTTGGGAAACTACATGTATCCTACCCAATGGACACATGTTCAATCAGCGGCTGCCGACTTCAATATCCACGGATTTCTTCCATCTGCTTCCAGTGCGCAGGCATAAGCTTCATTTAAAGTTTGCCATGGTTGTTACCGCGGCCCTGTTGAATGCCAACATGTAATGATTTGAAAGACCACGGATATTATATCCAAACTGAATAGCAATAAAAACAACAATAGTAACAATAGTAACCCAAATGAGAATAACAATAACGAATAACTATTGGAATAATAACACTAATTATAACTATAATAACAATAATACTAAGAATGGCAATACCAGTATGGAGGCAGTCACTTCAGACCTCTGCTGTTCCTAAGCTCCCTGCCGATGTCGGTCCAACTAAAGCCTATCTTTATAGGGTTTAAGTTTTAGGGTTCCCATAAGGCATACATGTATATATATATATAGTGAATAATAGGGTTGCCCCAAAATAGTAACTCATGCCGATGTTGGTCCTCCTAAGGCCTATCTTTAACGGAAACAGCATGCGCCGATCTCTCTTCACATTCCCCGCACACGGCGGTACATTGATGTTGTGCTATAACATATCCAACTAGTAGTAGCAACAGAAGTAATAACAAGAATCGAAATAATGAAAATAATGATTGTGATTAAAGATGATAATAACGATAATACGAGTAATAAAAATACTACTAGTAATCTTACTACTACATAATAATAATAACATTCCAAATAATAAGAATAATAGTAAGAATAGGCCCCCACGACCTCAGCAGTGACCACCTCATCCTCAGCATCCTGCACATCGATCTCCTGTTGCCACCTGCATGGATATAGTCCCCCTTCAGTAAATAGATGTTAAGGGTATATTATTGGGGTTATATTATAGGGATAATGGAAAAGAACATGGAAACTACTATAATTATAATAGGGTATATGTATTGGGGTTATAGTCCCCCTTCAGTAGATAGAATATGGGGGTATATGGGGATCTTCTTATAACATACCCAAAGCCATATTCTATCTACTTCAGGGGGACTGTACATCTGAATCCTTCCCGTCCGCCGGCTCATCTACAAGGAGGATCTTTAAAACATTTGGTATTCCCAAAATAAGGGGACCGACAATAACTCAGGATGGATACATGTGGCATCCATACATCGCGGCCACTTCAGCAGGCAGTTCGCATGTTCTGTAGCTGGTTGGATGCTGGACATGATATCTAACCTTGCTGCATCTGGTAGCTAGTGTGCACAAGAGACTTTCAGAACTCTGGTATGCCTTCTATGCGCAGAAATCTGAATTTGTCCGCCTGCGCTTCGAGCCGCAGTTGGTGGTTGCAGCCTCCTGCAGCTTTTGCCCAAGTTGCTAGCATGTCACACCGCACATGAAACCCATCACATTGAAGCTTAGCTGGATGTGTATGCGTGATCCCTATTGAGTCCGCACGTAGCAACTATACCAGGCCCTCAGATGGGCACTTACAGGAAGAGTGGCAGAAATCCACTGCTGCTAGAATACCACCCGAAGGGCGGCAACCACCCGAACCCAAGCTGAACTCTTCAAAAACCTTCAGTGGGGCCGAAGTGGATTGAGGTTTCTTCGCTGCTTGCCCTGCATCGATCTGCAAGAGGATGATGTGCACTGAAGATGACTGTGACACCGGCTAAGAGCTGCTGTTACAACAGCTTACACCCCTGGAGAGACCTTGCGCTTTCGCCCGAGCATTGGCAGCGTCCATTCGCCTGACCCTGTGACCCACTGCGGGGCTGCGGGAGTTCAGGGGGGACAGTCCCTGCTCGTGTCTGCTCTGCTGTGCTGAAGCAAATGTGCCCTTCCTATGATTGTATGTAAACATGCACTAAATAGCATCACATCGGCGCATATTCCATGATGCTGCTTCGTGTCGCGAATGCCGTTTCTGTTTCCAATATTTTCCGACTGCTTCATACATGGTTGGTGCTTGCAATCAAGCATGGGGTTCGTCCGGGTCTTTGGCCCTTGCTGAAGCAAAGTCTGCGGGGCGCGTGATTTTGGCAGATACCACAAGTACTTGCCAGGCCCTGCAAAGACATGCTCCGCATCCCTCACCGAGCTTCCCATTGTTCATGCCTGCCACGCCGGGGTGTCGCATTGAGCAAAATCTCCCGCCTTGCTTTTGCAACCAGTTCGATTCAGCAATGTCCAGAACTCTCCCACCCAGTGAAGCTGAGCAAACCAACTCCTGGCCATCCTTCGAGCAAAGCATGATCTCCTTGGTGCACTGATTTGGGGCCGCAAGCTTGCATGAGCACATTTGCGCGCTGACAGATGATCAAAGCTCTTGTTTTCTGCGACCTGTACTCAGACAGCATTCTGGGCAGTGGCCTTGCATGGCAAATGGGCGAGCCTGCATTGCCTACAGCCCTTCCTGATCTCTGAGTTCACCTTGTCCAAGTCGCACAGAGTGATTGGGAAGGCCTGGGGCTCACGCGAAAGATTCCTTCTCCTGGCCCTGCAGCGCCGCATCCACAATGTCCTGCATCCTCTGCCTGGCGCAGGCACGGACACCCCAGCGCGGAACCTGCCCTACGACTCCAGCCGTGCAGAAAAGAAGCCAACAAGCTTTCCAGAAACCAGGTGGACAGCCTGTCTGACTTCACGATGTACTCCTGAACGAACGATCTGCCTTCCACTTCCTGCACAGGCGCGCGCACGACACAATTTTCGCGCAACACGTGGCATTTCAGAGGCCAACCTCCACGCAAGAGGGGAATAGGGGCAAACCAAGAGGCACCCCGGCTCAAACGAAACAGGGGAACGCCTGGGAGCCTGGAACCTTAACCTTTGGCGAGCGCAGACCTCATTGGACGAACCGTAGACGGATGGCCCCAAGCGTTTACGAACCCCAGCCATCAGAAGCCCTCGGCTGAGGCAAACCTCTGCTACTCTTCACCACGAAGGCCCCAAACCTCGGACTAACATACGGCTTGGCAAATGCCTTGGAGTGGGTCACCGTTTGGTTCTTGTCAAAAGGCTGCAGGCCACATTCCCTTTGCAGCGTCCCCTTTGTCTGCCCCTGACCTCAAGTTCTTCACAGATTTCTACCGCAAGAGGGAAAGAAAACTTCCAGCTCCAGCTTCAATCTCTGTCCCGGCGACACCTAGCGAGGTCATTGTTTTGTGACTGCTTACGAGCAAGCCATGTCGCATCAGCTTGCAGCCGCACAGCTATGCCATCGCGGTGCTCTTTGCGAAGCTCTGCGAAAGGGAGACAGCGATGCCGCCAGAGGAGATGATGGGGCAGGCTTGGGGTTTAGGGCTTAGGGTTCAGTGCAGTGAGTCAGCTAAGACAATGAAGACATTGGAACTGTCTGTCTGTCACAAGATGAATGGCAAAGATCGTGTACCTGGGCTATGAATAAGAGCAGCTGAATCCATTTCACATCACCAAACAGAGATGGTAGTTTCCCAAAATAAGGTGACCCTTACAAACCCCCCCATTCAAGGTACCCCTAATTTTGGGAAACCCCCAGATACCCTGAGGCCCCGAGGCTTAGCCATAACAGGACCCCCCATACCAGCTGGAGGCCCTTGGGGCCCCGGCTGGGCAAAGTGATGGCAATCCATCCGGATCATTAGCTGATGGTGTCAGTACCATTCTTTTAATCAGTGCTACTTTCACAATTTACCTTTTTATTTTTTCGAATTTCTCACAAGAACCTGGCACAAACCGGCCAGGAAAGAGATGAATCCCGACTTCAGCACTTGCTGTCAAAGCAACTCACCGTGAGGACTTGCAGGAATGATGTTGTGGCACCTGGCTTGCGGTGCAGCGCGGTGCGCATGGCTCCGCCCAAACAAGCGAGTGTGCTGTCCACCCAACTTCAAGAAGGCTCCAGCCAATCTTTCAAGGCAAGTGGCCAACTTTGGGTACACGTGGTCCGTGCGAGACTTTGCCTGCTTGACGCCTGGAAGCAGTTCCTGCGAAGCCCAAACACCTTACACATAGAAAGCGGCACATGTCCAGCCAGTTCTGCCATTCCACATCCCCTGGAGCTACAAGGCTACTAGTAACGATTAGTAAGGTTTGCGGCCATGCTTTCTGGTATGCGTGTGCCCACTGTTGGTCCTCCAAGCGGAAAAGCATTTCTTTATGCCGGCGTGGCGTGTCGAGCTGAGGTGTCCTGGGCTTGTCAGAATGAGGCCCATGCATGCTCTAGCAGCCGTCGTCCCAGTGGTAGCTGTCGGCATCAAGCAATAGCTCAGCCAAGCATCTCAAGCGGCCCCTCTCGTTTTCCTGGATGTCGCCATCGAGTCTCCTTCCCGAAGCCAGAAAGCCGTTGTATGCCGCTCTCGCACACAACCCCTTTTCAATGCCTGAAACATTCTACAACAGCTCTCCCACTCCATGCTTCCGGCTCCTGCTTTTGACGCTCCACTTTGTGCCGCAACAGGGCAACCTCCTGCGCAGCCTGGCCCAACACTGGCGCGCTCACGGGCTCAGGGCGCATGTTGATGCTAGTCATGAGAGGCAGCTCGAGCATGAAGCACACTACTGATGTTACTGATGCCTGCGCCAATCGCATGCTGTGCTCCTCTTTGAGCTCCTCATGCCTGAGTCACTGCATGCTTCAGCGTTCTTACAGAGAGTCGTAGTGCAACCCATTACTTGTTGCCGCTGTGACCATCCGCATCAATCATGACTAGCATCAACTTGTACCAGGCCTGCCCATCTACAGGATGAAAAAGTGTAGCTGGAGCAGGTAAAAATCAGGGAAATACTCTGCCAGCGGCTGATGCCCGCCATTGCCCGCCCCCTTCTTTACCTAATACCTGCGTCCAGCAGCCGATTCCTCTCATCCAGCAGCTCGAGCCTCAATTCCTGCAGCAAATGACTTCTGGGCCGATTGCAGGTCGGCCTGGGTTGCGCCGCTGCGTTGCGGTGGTCGAGCCTGCTGCTTGTCCAGGGACTTCTGCAAGCCAGCCTCCGACTTACGCATCACTTTAGACCAAAGTTCAGGGTGCCTCCTTGTCTTTTACATCTAGATATGGGGGATGGGCATCCATCAGCCCTGCCACCCACAACACACACAGGCATCGACAAGGCTCCATGTGATTCATGGTCGCCTTTCATGAACAGGCACCCGGAATTCCCCACAAGCGTGGCTGGTGACGAGAAGCAGCAGCAGCATGGGTACAAAAACCGATGATACAATGGTTTGTACCATCACTGGGGCGGGGGCCGAAGGGGGATAGTGCTAGTGGCAGTAGTGGTACCGGGAATGGCGCGCGAATGAGTCGTAGCGGTAGCATGTGGGCCCGTTAGTCAAAAAGGCCACAACATCTGTGCCGGTACTCACCCGGATTCGTGCTGTGTTCCAAACCAAGGGAGAAGGCTAGCGTGGTGGTCGTCGTGGTACAATTGGATGTGGGTGGAGTGCAGGTGGCAGTGGCGGTTGCCACGGCGGCTATGGCCGCGGCAGCTCCAGCGGCGGTGGTGGGGATGGCGGCGGTGGCTGTGGCGGCAGCGGTGTCAGTTTTGGCGGCAGAAGCCAAGGCGCTTGCGCCGGCAATCACAGCTGTCGTACTTTGATGAGCTAGTTGGACAGCTCGCACCTCTGCATCGAGTCGCCTTGCGCTGGCCGCTGCGACCTGCGCCTTCCAGGCTTGCTCCAGCCAGGCGCAGTCCTTGCCCGGAGATTATGATTGATTGACTGGGACCCGTTGCTGGCCTATGCGTTGACATAATTCGGAAGACGGACATGCTGCCATCTGCAATGAATTGTAAGTTGTTTTTACTTGCAGGAGGGTGTGCAACAACGCCTGCTTTCAGCGCGTGCAAAACTATCTGAAGCAGTGACAGGTCCAATCTCCAACTCTGGCCGGAGCAAACAAAAACACAAAACGGCAGCCTCGCACTGGAGATGCTTTGTGTCGCGCTCACCTCGCACCTGCCAAGCAACGCAGCTACTGATGGTAATTGCACTACGCGTGCTATAGCCACTAGTCTAGACTCCCAGTATCCCCTTTAATGTCCCCTATAATATTCACGTATATAATCCCCCGTATAACCCTCTGTAAGGAGTTTAGACTATAGCTGAAGTGTCGATCAAGGTTTCGTTGGTTCAGTCGACTGTGGCCTCGGCAGCAGAACGCAGCTGGTGTACTTCGTGCCGCATGGACTGCAGCTGCAGCAATGCTCCCTGCAAGGTATCTACAGGGATAATACAGGGATAATATGGGGATAGTATGGGGACAATATGGGGATAATATAGGGATAATATAGGGAAAATATGGGGATAATATAGGGATAATACAGGGATAATTTAAAGATAATATAGAGATAATGAAAAAGAACATGGAAAGTACTATTTAGACACGCGCATCGCTCACAGCAGGCACGGCAAAGTCTATCTGTACGGGCTACTATTTAGGATTTGGGGTCTACACCATTTGGACAATCTGCCGAGCAAGCTAGTAAGTTGCGTTTTCAGGAAAGCACGGCGTCACAAACGAGCAATGAACCTGGAGCTCGCCGCCCTTGTCTTGCAGGGAGTTCCGAGTTTGACGAAGCTCCTGCAACCACACTTTCCAGGGCGGGGTCACGATTTTAAAGGATCATGCCGCAGGTGGCCAGAGGCTTTCATAAGCGGGCGCTCCATCTGCGCAGCTATAAGGTCCGCTTGCCCGGCCCTTCGCTCCTGCCAGTCTTTGACGCTCGACATGTAGCGTGCGTGGTGCCTACCTTGCTTCACTGGGAGCGCCTCTTCGTTCAAGGCCCTTCGCAGCTCGAACTGCAGCTTTGCCTGTCCGTAAAACCGCAAACTCTACACCCAACAGCCTTCTAGAGCGCACGTGTGAGTGCCAGCAGCGATACCAGATGCTCGCTCTACTGTTCTTGCAAGGCCCTAATATAACCCCAATATAACTCTAATATAACCCCAATAGTACCCCAATATAACCCTAATATTACCCCAATATAACCCTAATATGACCCTTATACCCTAAACCCTAAACCTTAAACCCTAAACCCTAAACCCTAATGGTTCTTGGCAAAGGGAGAACTGGGAGCACCTCGGAGTCCCGGCTCTCGTTCAACTCCTTCGTCATCGCCGTCATCCTGGGCTCGAAGTCTCTAACGTCGCACATTCAACTTAGGGTTTAGGGGCTTAAGGGCTTAAGGGTTTAAGGGTTTAGGGTTTCGGGTTTAGGGTTTAGGGGTTTAGGGTTTAAGGGCTTAGGGGTTTAGGGTTTAAGGGTTTAAGGGTTTAGGGTTGGCGGCTGCTCAAAGTAAGGAGCCCCTTGGGAATCCCACAAATATATGGGGGATGGTCAAAATTATGGTCCCTTTTTGGGTACCCTGAATATTAGGTGCCGTATTATAATAGGGACCCAAAAAGGGACCATAATTTTGACAACCGCCCATATGCGGATTACAATGGAATTAGAGGCGTCTCTTGTGAGGATTCTATCCAAGGCATTTTGATAACTAGCAAGTCGCTCATCCAGCCCTGTGACTGAAAAGATGAATCATCCGGAGCACGAGCAGTGTTTTGTGTAGACCACGGGTTGCACAATTTGAATTCCCTCAACTGAAACTTGCGGAACTCCCTCAACCGAAACTTGCCGAACTTGACGCTCCATGACTGGGTGATAGCCGCTAAGCCACGTATTATGTGTGTTGCATTGCTCAAGCTCGCCATGGGCAAAAAGACCCCATGGTCAAGCTCAACTAATTTCCGTTTTGTGATTCGACCTGCCATGGCTTGACGCAACTTGATCCTGATTGTACCCCCCATCTTGAGTAGGTCCAAATCCGAAAGCCGAGATGCTGCACCTGCTGCGATTCCAGAGATGCAGTGGCGAAGGACAACTTCTGATGCAGATCTGCTGTATGGTTCCGATAGTCCTTGCAGCTTCAGGCGCGGATCTGCAGCAGGTCCACATAAAGACAAGGTAGCCTGCTAGAGATATTTTGCATCCCTCCCACAGCCGGCACCGAGCAGGTCAGGACATCCTCTTGGAAACATCGCGCTTCACTTATGAATAGCATGCAAGAGCAGGCTCAGCATTGCATGCAAAGAGTGCGAACGTCAGAACTTCACCGAAGCCTCACATCATGATTTCATGTACTCACTGGCTGAAAGCCCGGACATCCCGGAAGCAGGAATGAGCACAGGCCTGAGCAAAACAAAGCATCAGGCCAAACGTGCAAAGCAAGTGCATTGATCATCGAGTACCCGCTACAGCGCGAACAGAGCAGATGAACTTGAGCAGCAGGACATGTGACATCAGCCGCTGGAGATTGTCGAAGCAATTGGATTGCATTTAGCTTTGCTTAACTGTGCTGGATTCACTCACCAACAGTGCTCTGCCGTCCTCCAAATCTTTGCTGGCTTCCGCCAACTCTTGCGCCATCCTTGAACCGCCGCTGCATGCCAGATCGGGGGCGGGGGGGGGGGGGGGGGNNGGGTTGTGAAATGGAGTCATCCCTCTCAAGAAATGTCCTCAAGCCTCTGATCCACCTGGGCTTCAGTCTAGCCCAACACCTTGGCCCTTGGCTCAATTGAACCTCAACACAGATTCATAGTCCAAAGAGCAGCAAAGAGACTAGGCTCTGTTAGGCTCTGTTAGGCTCTGGATCCCCTGACATACCTAAAAGAAAGACCCGTAAATAATGCCTGTCACCGGGAAAGGGGATAAGCCCTGCAAAGCCAGCCAAGGTTCCGCTTCTCCTTCACAGAAGCACTATCTGCCCTCAGCTCGGCGCGCTCCACTCGCAGACGCAGGTTCTGCCAGAGGTCAGGCGTTGCCCCACGTCAGATGACTTCACGTTTGATTTATGAACTTTAATGCCTTCGATCGCTGCAGGCTCAAACTTGGCGTATGGGTTGACATGCGCATCTTCAGCCAGACTTCGGTTGGTCCTCTAGCTCTTCATTTTTGTCCTCCAGCTCCCGCTCGAGGTCGACAATGCGGTCCTGTCAGGGCATGCGGCTTCAGAAGCTTCTTCAGGATTCCTCAGCAAAAGATGCTTTGCACTCCTTGGCTATGGCCGCATCCTTGAAGAAGGTCCATCCAACCTGCTCATATGCACCAACTAAAGCACAAAGCCACAAAGCCTGAGACAGGTATCACCCAATACTGTCTCAAGGCGTCCGTAAGTTTACAGCACCATGCAGAGCTATATATGCCTCCACCATGCCACCCCATTTCGACGTCCGTCTAGTAACCGTTTCTTGTTCTATCCTTGGTTGCAATCGCCGGCACTCTTACCGCACAGGTCTTCAATGACTGCCATCTGCGAATGCACCAGGCCGCTACCAAACGTCACTGAGTGAGGGATTCCGGCGACGTGTGATGCTTCATTTGCTCTCCCTACCCTGGCGCCCGCTCGTGTTACGATGAAGCATGCAGAAGACACCAGACTCAAACCCAACAAGCTTACAGGCTTACAGGAAACGAGACTCTGCTATGGTTCCCCTCAAGTTTTGCGAAGGACTCCTGCTTCAGGTACTTGAGACAAACGCGTTCCATCTTGACCTGCCTTCACTAAGTACTGTTCCAAGCTGCGGCAGCGTCTTCCCACGAGAAAAACGCTTCTTCAGCACCTGCGCGAGAATCGCGCGAACCTCTTTGCTCCTAGTGCTCGCAAAACATGGTTCACAGGCTCCCGCAACTCACAGTCAGTGAGCCAAAGAGCCGGGTGGGCCAGAGGGGTTTAATGGGTTTGTAAGCTTCAGGGTTTACAGCGAAGTGAGAAGCAGCTATCCGCAATACAGAGAATGGGTTACCAGCTGCTTGCAGGCGTGTACCTGCAGCCCCTAAAGCGCCTCCATAGAAGCTGATCCCATGATGTCTTCGTCATCAACAGCTGCCTGTCAAATTTTGCCAGTTCTACAGGAGGAGACCTCAAATAAGAATATCAACAAGAACAATAGTAGTAGTCGTAATAACCGTATCCTTTCACCAAATATTACACCACCCCTAATCTCAAACATGGCTTCCTCAGAATTCCAAAGTCTGAAATCGGACCCCAAACTACTTGTAAAAAGGGCCAGGACTAAACTTAATTACGGCTCAGATCCTCTTCTTTACAAGAATGCTTCTCTTAATAAGGGGGTCCCTCACACGACTCTTCAGGATTAGGGATCTCCTTGATGAATTTATGTAGAATAATGTAGAAAATGACTGCGATTTTTAGCTGGGTCTAGAGCGAGTCTAAATCGTTCTTAATTAGTTTGTGAGTAGATGTTGATTAAATTGCAACTGAGTTTCACCGATAATTCTAGATGTTGATTAGATTTTGATTAGCTTTTACTTCTAGTCAAATGTTTACTGGGTTTGATTACGATGTTAAATTGATCTTAGATAGGATTTATTTAAATGCTCGTTAGATTTCAACTGCCTTTAGATTTGCTTTAACTGATTTCATTACCGTTCTATTACGATTTTGATGAGATGTAATCGATTTTCATTCGATTTTGGTTGGATTTCCAAAGGATCCTATTACATAAGCCCCCCCCCCTAATATTCCAGTCCCGCGATAAGTACCGCCTAATATTAAACACAGGTCCGGGGACGACGTTTAATACTAGGGGGAAAGAATTAAGAACATTTGTAAACTCCTAAACCCTTAACCCTATATAACCCATCATAGTAGTTTCTATTTTCTTTTCCGTTATTTCCCATATAACCCCCATATAACCCCACTATACCCCTAATAGTACCCAACCAATAGCGTCTCAAGCCCCTAAGCCACCACCTGGTCAAGCTCATCACCATCTGCCTCGACAGCGTTGGCCTGGGATGACACACATGGGGGGGTTTCCCAAAATTAGGGGTCCCTTGAAAAGGAGATATAGGGTCATGTAGGAGTTACATTATGGTTTTTGTTTTTGTTTTAAGCGCCCCTTTTATCCTCTGCTTCCAGTCCGATAAAGCTCAGTAAGAGCGGGCGAGTCTCAGCTGGTACAGCAAACTTGGCCCCTCATGACGGACTCACAGCTCTTCACGAGCAATGCGCTGAGTTTGGAAAGCATCCAGCACATTATGGGGTTTAGGGTTTTGGGTTTCCCAAAATTATGGATCCCTTTTTGGGTCCCGATAATAAGGATTATAGCATCTTGGGGTCTCTACTGGGGTCCCCGTATTGTTGGGAAACTACCACATTCTGTTTTCCGTGATCAAGCCTGGGCAGCTTTGTCCAGGCTGCTAAACCCCATGAAAAGCGCATTTCATGTACTGCACTGCTGTCGCTGCAATGTAGTTGGGAGACATAATAGTTTCCCAAAATAACGGAACCCCAATATAGACCCCAAAATACTATACTGTAATCCTTATTAAATTATGGGGACCCTGAAAAAAGGTACGCTCAATTTTAGGAAACTCCCACATCAGTATGAGGCGCCTCTGTTGCCAGCGCAGGCACCGGGATGCTGATGGTAGCGGCAACCGCTGCTTCATCTTCCATCTATGCAAATCGCAATTCCAACTCGCTTCCGTTGCCTGCACTACTTGTTGTCCTCTTTACCAAAGAGTTGATGTCTTGCTCTTTGCCGGGCCAGTCAAACCTACTCATTTCAATCACACCCTATGTTCTGAAGGATGCCACTAATTCAGCGCAATAAGCCAACGTCAGGGATCAATCACACAAGAGCATTGGACGTCCTTGCTTTCCGCTGATGCAGCAATCTAGGCGCATGGTGACCCAAAACTCCCGTCTGCGCGCCGTCTTGGTGTACGAAGATATTTGCTCAGCCTGGCCAGGCTGGCAACAAAGGCCAGAGTGCGGACTCCAGTACTGGCCAGGCCTTTCTATTCCAGACTGTCACACAACCTTGGCAAGCATCTTGTCAAGTGCTCCCGTACAAGCAAAACAGACCCGGCCCCCTTTTGAGGCCTCGACCTCGGTTGTCAATTCCAAAGATTGGTGCATTTGCAGTCTCAATGAGGCTCCGGAGATCATCCGCCACCAGTTCGTGCCTGCTGCTTGAACAAACAGCGCCGGCAAGCATTGACATTGCGAAGGGTCAGTGAAGATGTACTAGCAGTACATGTTAAAGACACCTGGAGTTCTTGGACCCATGCTGTGTCCCCCTAAGCGGAAAACAAGACCACGACATGCTGAACCGGGGCCCAAGCTGTCTCATCAAGTCACGATACTCGGTGATGTCCTCACTGCACGTTGCAGACACGCATATTCATCGATTTCTGAGAAATACTTTGTAGCCTCGTATGTCATTGCACTTTCACAGAAAGAAGCTGTGAGGGAAATTCTCATGACAGTTAGGAATTCATTGTGCAAGTCCCCGCAGATTGGTAGAAACATCGCTGAAAGGTTTTAGGGACAGCCTAAGCCTGCAGTCCCCAATTGTTAGCAATCTCAGCAGTGACATTGACAGCAGTAGCAAAACAACTGACCCTTGAGGATGATGCAGATTGCCCTGGGCATGGCTTGACACAACGTGGGTGCCAAATGGGGACATCTATCTGCTTACACCGCTGGAAATTAATTTGCATAAGCTTCTGTTACTATATAGCCTATGCCCAGTTTGCATCACCCTGCCGCAGAACGTAAGGTGTGTGTGTGAGGAGCTGCGTGCCTGGCCAACGCAAATAACACCTGTGATGTTGCCCTCGCTGCTGTACTTGGCGGACGCCTGGGGTTGCTTGTGGCTCTTGGGCTCTTTCAAGAAGCAAGTCTGGATGGCATGAGTGCACGCAGAGACACAGCATGGAAAAGCAAGTGCTCGAACTCTTGCGTGATCTGGGGTCCAGGCATTCAGGAGGATGAAACGTCCAACCCCATCCTACCCACACATCAGCTTGTCAGATCACATTCGCTGGGACGAGGTTCCTCGACTCAAGGAATGCAAGCAGTGGCCCTCGCTGCATCAACTATCTGCCACGCCACTCCGACCCTGCTAGGCCATTTCTTCGCCTTAACTAGATTCCCCCTAAATGCGCGGAACACTTCTTCCATAATTGGCCGCGCCTAGGGGTAGCGCAGTACTTCATTTTTTGAGCATGCCCCCACAATATAATGAACACAACCATGAACCAAAGCCCTATGACTTTACACGCCCATGGCTTTGAGCACTGAAGAGCTAATTTGGGTGCACAGAAGACATCTGGGCGCTCATCTGAAGGAAGAACACTTATATGGTAGTTTCCATTTAATTGTCCACGGTCTTTTCCATTTGATATTCCATTAGCGGGGTAATATCCCTATATACCCCTTAAAAGGGACCTAATTTCATGTTCCATGTTCTTTTCCATTTGATTTTCCATTAGTTGGGTAATATCCCTATACCCCTGGCTTCTGGCCTTGCCACCAAGATGTATTGTAACCTGCTCTGCCGACTCACCTTCCCAGAGAAGGGCTGCAAGGCGGAGCATCAAAAAGCTTTTTGCTAGTGCATGGCACGGGAAACTGTGGTGGACACAAGGCCTTCAAGTGCCTGTCGAAGAACAGTCCGAACTTCATCCTGTCTCGCCTCAATCCAAGGCTGGCTGGGCATGGGGACATGGGCACCAAAATCAGCAGCCTGTCAGCAACACAGATGACACCTATTCAGGTTTCTACCACCACCAGCAGTGAAGCTACAAGGCCAAACTTCAGCCGGACAGCTGCAACGAAAGTGTCCACCATATTCTTGCCCAGAGCCTGCGCTTGGCTGGGGCTGGCTACTGTGCTTCTGGTTTGTATGTGTTTGCAAGATTACAACTTCCCTCAGCAGGTCTGTCAACAGCACTTTTGTCGATGGTGCGCGGCTATGTCAGGCAGGCAATGTTACATCGACATATGCATATCCGATTCTGCAGATTAGCCACAGAACATGGTTCCCTCCAGCGTAGTAACTGCAGGGCCGGAAAGCGTTACTCGACCAGCGGCGGTTTGCACCACGCACTTGACAATGCCTCCTCGAGGCGAAGCCTGAAACCCGACGACGACAGCAGCGCCATCTTTTTCTCGCCCAAGCTTTTGCATCCAGTAGGGGGCCAGCATGCAGTGCGCTGAACCTGTCACAGGATCCTCAGGGATTCCAGCACGTGGGCCGAAGAAGCGGGACCTGAAGTCCACCACCAGGCCACCAGCTGCTGCCTCAGTAGAGAATTCATCCGGGAAACCTAAGATTGAAACCTTTGAAAAGTTGCAAGAAATAAAAATCAAACAGCAGCCACCTTGATAAGATTGTTCCTATGGCGAGCTGCCTCGGCACGCTGGGCATCAGAGCCTCCGCAGCCTTGCGTTGTCACGCAGACGCCCCGGCATTCGAACTGCGCAAGGGCGCCTTGATCTGGCTTTATCTGATCAAATGCAGCGGGCGATAGCTCCACCAGGATGTCAAATTTGCCACGGCCAGTGGCAAGAACATCAGATCCACTGGCAAGCCCGAGTGCCTTGCCCAGCGCCTCTGCCGTTGGAAGCGAGCTTGAGGAATTGGCCATTTCAGGCACATCAGCCGGGAAATCCATTTCAATCCAGCCGCTCTTGGACAGCGTGCAGCTCAAAGTCCCTGAGACCTTCGTACTGAAATCAATTCGCCGCCGTTTACTTGCACGGCCAGTGCTCCAGAGCGCATGGGCGGCACCCAGCGTCGCCTGTCACATAATTTTTCCAGCACATTCACACATGCCCTTCACCAGTGGTGAGACGAATTAGATCGGCTATCTTAGGCTATGTTGGTCTCCAAGTTGCGTGGCCGCACAAGTCCACCTCGCAAGTCGGAGTGAACCAGCGCAAGGCGTAGCGGCACGGCTCCTCACAAAGAAGGCCCGGGACATCCCGGGACCTATCGCCCAAAGAAAACATGCCTACAGATGTGTCTAATAGGCTCTCATTAGCAGCGGAAAGACTTGTAACAATATCGATCCGGGGAAGTATGCTGAGCGGAGCGACGCTGGCGTGGAGCTTTACGCAGGTCACAATCGATGCGCATGGTCCTCTGTTGGCTCAGACGTGCTTTCCAGCAGCTCCACAAACGCGGTCTCGGCTAAATTGTTTTCCGTTGCCACCTGCAGGTCCAACGTTGCAAGCTGGTATAAGGAGCTTGGCAAGACGCTAGCGTTCCCCATGGCCCCTGCCCCACAACAAGGCGGACACATACGGACATCTTCCAACCCTCTGCCAACCCTACTCTAGCACCTACTGAATGATGACACTTTCGCACCTTCTGCATCCATGCTGCGTCCCCACTGCGGTGCGAAAACACAACGGCAGCTGAATTGCCACTGCACGGTATGGCAGAAAAAGCATCGCACCTTGCCAAGCAGCTGCGGTTCACAGCGGGCTGCAGGCAATGAGACACATGGTGACTCTCACTGTATGCATGACGTATATCAGGCTGCAAAGAAAAAGCTGCCTCCAAGGCACTGAACCATAGGTTCGCCACATGCTTCACGAACAATGTCCGGCACCTGCACATTAAACGTTGCGCGGCATGGCTTGTGGCTAATGGAATGACCTTTGGACTTCCGTCGTGCTACTAGGCTTGGCACAGACACTTTCAGCCAGAGATTTTACAAAGCCGACATTCCACATCAAGAATGATCCACTGCTACTGGGAATGTGTCCAATGAGATGGAAGATCCATCGGGTGGTTCTGAAAGTCATGGGTCCATTTTGGGGGCTCCCTTTTCTGGTGGAATTTGTTGATTTGTGGCGGCTGTCAAAGCCAACCTACTTTTGTGAACTGCAAATTGCACCTGAAGCTCGAACCAAGGATCGGCACCATGCCTTGGCTCAACACTCTTAGAGTTGTGGGCGCCTTGTGTGGGGCCTTCATGAGGAGCTGGTTCTTTGAGGCGTGCAGGGTACCGTGGAACAACACAAGGCCGGTCTAAGCAATCCACAGCTGGAACTTACTGCAACCTGGGCCACACAACAGGCGAAAGCCCAATCAGCCGAAAGCCAGCTTGCCTAAGCAGGCAGAGGAATGAGGGCTCAGACACGTGCATCGCACAGCAGCGCAGGCACAGCATGAGGGTTTAGGGTTTAGGGTAGCCGGTTTCTGTGGCAAGTCGTGTGATTACTACCTCCTCGGATACTACACGCCGCCCCCCGTTTTCAATGCAAGGTCGCAACTTGCTGTATGATACCGAGTGAACACTAACTTAGTCTCATGATAAGCATGAAAGCAACCACCCCGCTCATCAAGGAGCTGCCCTATGGATCCCCTGACATAGTGGGACAAGCAGAACTCGTGAGCACCCCTCTGCCACAAAAAAACCTGCCTCACACCAAACGAGCACAAGCCAGCACTCAAACTTCCCCACAGAGCCCATCTCACGCCTACCGCAAGCTAAGAGAACTATCAGGCTACCTTTGCGGCCTGACCTTACGTGAGAGAAAACGGCCCAGTAGAATTCCTGCTGTATTAGAGCCCGAAAATCTGTCAGCATCTGTGGTTTCCTGAGCTGGTCGATGACCTGCCACAGTGTCCCCCATAAAACCCTCGAGGGTATTTTACACATTCGTCCAACAGTTCCTGTTGAAGCAAACGTTTCACCTAATCAACGATATCTTATTTCTGGATGTCGACCCCCTAATTCCTTATGGATTTCCCCGCCCCTGCTCCTTTGAAAAATATTCTGGCCCTTCTGAAAAAGTCTTCGTGCAGCACAGGCTCACGTACAGAGAAACCAGACCGGCTTTAGCAATAAGCGTGCAGGCACGCGGAGGCGAGGAGCCTGCCACAAACTGCCACACAACACTTGCAGTGCGACACACAACCCAACAAGCAAGAATCACATACCCGATCATCCCTAAATAACCCCCATATAACCCCTATAAGTCCTATAGTTTCCATTTATTTTCCATTATCCCAGTATATCTGCTGCTGGCCTCCGTTTGTAGCTGCATGCAAGGATGCAACAGCCCTCAGGTACTCGCGCATCATAGCTAAGGCAATTCCTGCACACCGTGTCCCCACATGACTCCAGGCAGCAACTGGCCTTCTGGGATTTTGGGAGTTAAAGGAAGCAAAAATGTAGGGGCCTCACTATAAGGGTAATATCAGCCATTGTCTACACTCCTAGTATCCCCCTTAATAACCCCTATAGTAGTCCTTTATATAACCCCTTATATAACCCCTCTAAGGGGTTTAGATTATGTCTCATATAGGGTTATATAGGGGTAGCTCTAGGGGTTATATAGGGAGGCTCGGGCTGCGGGCTCTCAAGGCTGGATTCATGGGACCCCCAAAACCCTCTGCAAGTTTCATTGCCCTTAAACAGCACCAGGTGACAAAAGAAATAAATGCCTTCTGCAGCCTTCATATCGAGGAAACAGGACTGGTGTATAAGGCTATAAGGCATTGGGAGTTCATACTCTCTGCCCAGCCCGGGATGGGTCCTCGTCTGCGCAGCTTCAACTGGACCGCCACCGAATGAATACACAGCAGCTCACCTCCGCAGTCAAGATACGATGGGAGGCCGCAACAGGCACCCGTTTGCAGAATGTGGATGCTGCAAAACCAGGAGGACCTCCTGCCTCCTTCAATGTGCTTCTCCATGGATTCCTAAGGAAAGAAGCAGAATCCTTTGAGGGAAGGTAAGGGACCTTCAAAGATCACAGGCAAAAGGGAGATGTGCGAGGTAGCAGGACGGAGGGCATAAAGGTGAATGACGTTTCGGAACGTGCAGTTCCTGACCTAACGTAAGAGGTTTGTTCCTCCACACCAACTGCTTGCGAGGGGCATGCGTCAGAGAAGTTCCAGCCGCACAGGTTCCGCAGATAAAGCCGACCAAAGATCCGTCGCTCTTCTCCTGGGCTTGGTGCCAACGGAAGCTTTTGCCGTGCTGATCAACACGCCCGACCATCTGTGGAAACACCCATCCGAACAGCTTGGGCACGAAAGCGCCCCAAAAGTAGTCCTTGGCAACTCTCACGAATAGGAATGGCTACGTGCTGCTATGAAGCTTGCCCCACGCTGAGCATTCTTCTGACACTTGGGGCCTGCCCTGCTGCCTTTTCCCTTGAACCAACATATTGGGATAATGGAAAATCAAATAGTATATTGGGGTTTATAGGGATAATGAAAAAGAAAATGGAAGCTACCATAGTATAATGGGATGCAAAGGTATAGCTACCTTGCCAAGTCCGGCACATTCGCCACGCGCTGTCTCAAAGCGAGATTCTCCGGGGATGCAGCCTCAATATCAGTGCTTGCTTCCATGGTGTCTATCATGGACTCGAAATGTGTGGATGTCACAATGTAGTGTGACAGTATGGTCAATATGGCCTTCTGATGAGAGCTGCCAGTCATGCAAGTCAGTTCCGTGCCTCATCTGCTGGATATGACGCAGCTTCGAGGGAGCTGCAGGCTTCCAAATCCTCACGCAAGGGATGGCACAACCCAAATACTCTCTGTACGCAGAATGCAGTAAAAACTGCTGGTGCTATTTCTGACATACTGCACTCCTACTGCATACGTGGCTTACATCAAAGTGCCATCTGCTTTACAAGTTGGCTCCTCCTGCCGCACGCGGCGAAAAACAAGCGCCGCCGAGGGCCATTTTGGCAGCGGCCCAATTTCTCGGTCCATGCTGGGGAATGAGAAGGTTGCCTTGATTCTGCTTGTGGTATGTTTTCGGAAGTTGCCATGGGTAAGTTTTTGCTCAGCCAGGACTTACTGAACTTTTAAAGAGATTTCAATGAGGGTCTTAGACGTCGATGGCAGCTCGTCGAAGTCACAGGCAGGTCGACTCTAGCAAGGGAGGTCAAGTCGAAATGATGTGTTTAAAGGTTTAGAGCTTAGAGGTTTAGGGTTTAGGGTAGTTTCCAATATAGCGGGGGCCCATAATAGACTCCAATATGCTATAATCCTTATTATGGAGACCCGCAAAAAAGTAGCCCGAATTTTTGGAAACCGCCATGTCCACAAGACGCTTCCTGGCAAGTGCACAGATGTTTTTTTGCGCCAGGGTTTGCTTGGAAATACTGGCGGAAAACCCACTTCCTGGTTTCAAGAGTCTTGATAAGCTGTTGGGTCTCCAGGAATGGGACTGTTTGAACTAGTCATGTCACTGCAAATCTCGGAGGAGTGTTGACTCGAAGCCCAGGAAGCCAGATTAACAAGGCCCAGCAAGGAGCGTGCATCTCCTGTACAGGCACGCCTCAAAACACTGCTTCTTGCACCTGCTGCACAAATGCTTAGACGGGCCCACCTCTCAGGGAGGATCACGGCACATGTGTTGCACACATGCCCACAGCCCGCGGCATCACATCTTTCGTGCTGCTAGGAACTAGAAGCCAGCATGGCCTTTAAGTGCGGCAAGGCGGATCAACCTATGAACCTACCAGCCCAGGTCAGCAGGAAGCTGAAAACCGGAGGGTGCCTACAGAGAACTGCATAACGTCTATGTACAGCTGTCGCAGATCAGTCTGACAGGGAAATCCGAAGCCGAGATCGCTTCTCGGGCGGCTCACCCTCTTTTGAGGCAGTGCTCCTGTGCAACTGCCATCAACGTTTGCGATGGTCTGACGGGTAGGAATAGTCCGTCTCTCAAAGCTTCTCAAGTTCTAGGGGGTTCGCGCGAAAATGCCATCCGACTGCTGGAAAGCGCGTAACTAGTGGCTTCGTTGCTTCTGAGCGGCTCGCCAAGCTCTGCGGCTGTTTTGGCCTGCTGGCAAATCTGGATGACGCCCGGGCAACCCTGAATGAGCTCAACACCCTCGCGCCGCCTAGTACTTGCTTGCTGCAAGCAGAACATGGCAGAACAGTCGGGAACGGTTTCATGGACAGTTGTTACATTTTACGGTGATGTCCGGACCTGCCTCAGCCTTTGACTGGAGGCTGCGCGCCTCCTCCAACTGCATCTCCTGGAGTTGATTTGATTCAAGGATATTGAAGGTCATGGGCAAGAGGTAAGCTGATGTAAGCACGTGTCCTTCAAGGCCTCTGGGCTTAGCACAGACGCTCCGATGCCTTTCTTCTCTTCCTGATCGGCTTGGCAGAAGAAGGGCTAGCTTTGACCAAGTCTATCCCAGCTGTGTTCCGTGAACGGGGCGACAAGTCAAACTGGCGCAGGACTTGCTGGCCCCTTCTGCCGGGACACGTAGGGTTGCGACATCTGCAGCAAGAAATTTTGCGCAGCTTCGACTGCAACGTCAATGGCCATGGCGACGTGGCCTGGATCCAGGAAGTTGCGGATCCTCAGAACATGCAAAGGTATTTCAGTAAGTGCCCGGAGTCAAACGAAATACAGTTTCAGATGGAACTCAGCTGAGCCTTTCAAGTCTTGATAACAAGAACCTTCTTAGAGCAGTCTTGCAGGAGTAGTTACTAGCCAAGCGTCCAGTCTGGGATTTTGGACCGCTTGTCACGCCGAGCATACCGCTGGTCAGCAAAGATCATGACTCCATAGTCGCCTCAGCATCCACTCAGATCTCTGCAATGTATGTAGCATGAGCTAAGAAACTAGAGCCTGTATCAAGCTGTCGTTAGGCAGGCCGCGTTTGGAACGAATGACTCGTCCAAGGCATTGGGAGGCCTGCCTCATCGCGTCAAAGTTGAGAAATTCCGACTCCTGGAGTGCAGGGCTCAGCTCAATGGTTTGCGGTGAGGTGGAGCCCGCGAGGAGAAATCCTTGCTGGGGATGGAAAGCCGCTCTGTCTTTGTCGACATACTTCCTGAAGAACTCCACCGTTTATGTTTCAAAACCGAACTTGCGGTGGCTGAAACAAGCCCTTTGTAGCCTGTTGCTTGGGGCCACCTGGCGTCTATGCATTTGAACAGGTTTTGTTGGCAGGTTTCCCTCGCGCTTGTCCACTGACAGAAACCTTAGTCTTTCCAGTCTTCAATTCTTTCAACCTTGCCAGTCTGTTTCCCTCCCAGCTCTCCACCAGCCCCAGCTTTCAGCATGGCGGCCGGGTTGGAAGGTCTTCAACTTACTGAGGGCCAGTAGGGGTTCAGGGAATATATCATATAGTCATATAGGTAATATAGGCATTATATAGGTAATATGGGGGTTATTCGGAAATTATATTCCCACGTTGCCAAGTAAGGCTGCAAGACTGGAAGTCTCTGGTTAGCGCTTTGAACGGGGCATGGATCCGGGCTGGAGATCTCCCACAGACCGAGATGCTCTATGGTCTAAACTGCTTTTAGGGTGTTTACCAGGAGATAATATGTAGGGGTTACTGAGGGGGATACTAGGAGTTTAGACTATAGCTCACATGGTCCCTGGTAACCTTGCGAGGCCCTCCCCAGCTGTAATCCAACTTTTGGGGCCTTCTCCCTGGCTCCAGGACACCCTTCCAAACTCGTCTGGTTTTGGGGCCCTGGGCTCTGGGTTGAGCTGCTTGGTCTCTCAGTTGATCTGAAGGAATGCTGAAGGTTGCAAGGCTCGAAAGAGGGTTGGGGCAAAGCTTGGCCGCAACTGTTCAACATACATATTCTTACAGGCTTGTTGCACCACCTCCCTTGGCTGCCCTTCCCATATATAAATATGCCTAGGGCCTAGAGGATTTGTTTAAGAGTCATCGCTTCTCAAGCTGGAGGCTGTATCTACGTCTTGACTCCAGACACCTGACCAAGCACTTCTACAGATTGGCATGGTCGAGAAGTTTCAAAGCCCGTGCGCCTTGATGTCATAATGCTGGCGAAGAAACTCTAGCCTCCAAATGCAACATAAGCAAGGCGGGTGCATAGGCATAGACGACACGGCCAATGACGGTAGAAAATGAATGCCGTCAGCAGCAGTGCCCTGATCATACCACAGGCTGTGGAACTGATGAGAACAATGTCTGGGAGGTGTGGCCTTGCCCGCAATTCTCGAGACAGCGTGTATTGAAAAGGAACCTGAGTTGAAACATGCCCATATGCCCGGCATTGCAAGTGCGACTCATCACGGCCACTGCGGCGCTGAATCAATTACTTAAAGCTGCGGCGCTCCTACCCCATCAGCATCTGCAGTAGCCAAGCGGCTCCAAATAAAACGACGCAACGGCCGTAGTGTCGATCAAAGTCAATGCCCTCAGCCACCTGCCATGGCGAAGATGGATCTGCCAAACACAACTTGAGTACTTTCCCATACTTTCCCGAGCCTTCCCGCGAGCGACACTGAGGAAGACAGCTCCCTGCCCAGAGTCGCAAGCCTGGCTGCACTGAATCATGGCCATGAATTTGGGATGTTGCCAGCGAATCTCTTGCAGGCAGCTTGGACTCAAACACGGTCAGAAAACTGCACTCAAGTTGTCACAGCCGCATCCAATGCCTGACGGTAGAGGTTGAGCGCGTACGTGGTGGCGACGACGTCCTCAGTGATTCAAATCTGTTCTGCAAAGGCAGCAGGAAAGGCAGCAACTACAAATTGTAGTTATAACCCAATTACATCTAGGGTAACTATAATTATGGGACTTATATTTAGGTTATAACTACAGTTACTAAGTAGGTTATAAGTACAATGGACACCACACAAGAGCTGAGGATCCCTCCCACCAGACCGTTGGTAAGAGAATTCAAAGAAGCGTCAAAGAACAACAGCATTGGTATTCTTACCCGATACTCAACCCTAAACCCTAAATAGTCGCTTCCATTGTATTTTCGATTATTCCTATTCCTAACTCCAATATAATATAGTAGTTTCCATTGTATAATTACCCTATACTATCCCTATATTATCCCAATATTAATGCAACTGTGGACGGACTGCAGCCCTCAGCCCAGCAGCCACTGTCTCGATGAAGACCAGCTTGTGTTTCAACACTCTGGTAATGACACCTGTGCACGCGGCTGGTGCTTTCAAGGCCACATCAGAGAGCAGGCTAAGATCGCCTACTTCATTAAGCAAGCCGAACTTCCTCAGCCTTGGAACCGAACAAGTCTTGTCATCGTAGCAATGCATTACGCCATCCCGATACTGAAACACCTGACACTGCCAGGCACATCGCCTGTTTCGTACCACTTCTCGAGCACTTGTTCCAAGTACCGGTACGATGTGAAAAAGCAAACCTCGAGGCAGCTTGGAAGATTATGAACGAACTTGTAGGTCCCTCTTCTCTGGCGATGATGGTCCACCTCATGCCAAGGTGCGACCCCATCAGGTACTGTCTTGACAAGCTCCTCGAGGAGGTTTCCGTAAGCCATGACAACGCTTGGATCCTCCATGCCATTCCACGTCAAAAGCTGCACAGCTACCCGGCTGGCCCAACGCTGATACTGCCACGCTTCCCTGTCCAAGAACACACTCTGTCCTCTCTCATGCTGAAGCGTGATGAGATCGGCACCTGTGCTGGAGATGGATCTCCCAGAGGCAAAGATGTCCACGCAACCCAGCGTGGCGTGCCATGAGTGCAACCCGCCTGGTCCACGCCATGCGTCACAATCAGCGGGCACAAGCACTTTCTTTCCATGGTAATGGAGAAGGACTCTGTGGCCACCACGTTTGACATGCCCAGGATCCTGAGCAAATGTCAGGAGTTGGAACGGTGGAGGTCCCATGATTGCGAGCACCCCAAAAAGCGCAAAGCCACTCTGAAGCATCCAGAAGGCAAGGGCTTGCAAATAAGCAGTCAACTAGAAACCGTCATTGAACCATATCTTTACTCGACGACGACGATCAGCGTGCCTGGCTCCTCATGTAGGAAACCTTCTAGCAGCATGCTTTGTGAGTTGTCAAAGGTGTGCTGTGCGCGCTTATGGCACTGAGAAACCACGGAGTGCTCACAATCTGTGCGTGTGCTTGAGCTCTGCCAGTCCCTGGCCGAGGGTGATCCTACCCTGGCAATGAAAAACCAGAGACACTATCAAAATCTGTGAAGCCAGCTAGCTGCACAGCCCAGCGTCTTTGGATACATCTCGAGAGGAGAGATCGTACCAGACGTTAGGACAACGGATTGGTACCGCTTTAGCAGAGGTTTCATGGCGATGGAGGCATCCAAGCACCGCAGAATCAGCGTAGGATCATAGATGCCTGCTTCAGCAACTGTCAGTGCCATCGTTGTTTTTAACTTGCAAATAACTTCAAAGCTAGAAGAACACCTGTCTAGTTCGCATTTGTCATGGCATGGAAACAGCAAATGATATGTTCGACTCTGAACACGCACACAGACCATGTCTGTAAAGACACATCATCCGAGCGAATCCTGTCAGATTCTCTTTCGACTGATCAGCCCTGCGCGGCACTCACCGGATATCTGAGATCTATGCCAATTAAATTAAACTGTTGGAAGGAACGACCACTAACCAAATGGTTGCTGATCCGCCTTGTGCTTCGGGATATGGGTCGACGATGATGCTGAAACCCTGCGAATATGTGCCCAGTAGTGTGACAAAATCTGCCACTTTTGTCACCGGGGTGAACTCATCCAAATTCGCCACCTGCAGCGTGTTCAGCCTCAGGCCGCACAAACATGGCTAATTGCTACCTGTTACAATACCTCGCACGCATTAGAGCCAAGTAGTTGCTAGTTAAAGTAAAACGCCAGCTCAACCGCCAACTAGCACTCGAACTGCGCTGAGGAACAAAGATCGCAAACGTTCGTGGCAGAACTTCAGTGACTTGGAGTCCACCTCCTTAGCGAAAATGGTAACATTCCGCACAATGCGATACAGACAGCCAGCCGCAGCCCTAACAACTAGCAGAAACGCAGCCCTAACAACTAGCAGAAAACCATCATTACTACGATATTACCACTGATCTTCCTGCTATTAATGTTTTAGGAGCAAAGGAGAGAAAAAGGCAAGCGGAGTTCCTCCATCAAGAATCAGGAGTTTTCCCTTCAGACTGAAGCATGCTGTGACATCATGTGTCAACAACGTAGCCTTTTAGCTCCGCATCACGCCTTGCATTTAGAGGCCTGCCGCATTCTGAGGCTATCTTCAGCGGATTCCCTCATAATTAATGCCGCAGTGAGTCCGCATCTTCCTCCATCTTGTGCGTAACCTGGGCAGCAACCACGTCTGGGAGATATATGCTGAACCCCAAGATTACCGGAGGTATGCGATGCGTGAAGCACAGCTTGCAACTGGCAATATCTGCGAATGAGCAGCAGAGAGTGGGCCCTCGCACTGCGCGCGGTCCACATGTAGATAGCGTCGGAAGAAGTTTACCAAACCTGAGTGGCAGGATGTTTCCGTCTCAGTCCCGAGTGGAAGCAAAAACGCATGGCATCAAGCAAGCCGGCTGATTGAAATTCGAAACCCCAAACCGACCGTGTCAAGGTGCGGCGCAGTAGTGCGATGAAATGCTCTGCGCGGCGAATGTTCCTTACACAATGCTTGGTATCAACACGCCGCGTGGATACCCTGAAGGCTGCCATTACGCTTCGGGCACGTGGCCGGGGGAATTGGAGCCCAGCTTCCCTGGGATGGCCTCGCTGACAAGGTCTTCGGGCAAGACAGGGCTTTGCAGCTGGTCCGCCATGGCTTCGTCAATCCTCGCCATGGTGTTTGTGTCACCAAGGCAGCTCTGCATCCAAATCAAACATAAGCTAGAGGATCTAGCCGAGGGACTGGCCAGCTTGCCTTAAACCCTGAACGAGGCGCTTGTATTCCTGTCAAAGGGGGCAGTGCATAATCTGTGAATGGGGTGCCTTGCAACATGGCGTGGTGATTCGAGGCTCTTTGCACTGCTCGGGCCTCTTGAAGTCGGGACGCATCCTCGCGCTTTACACGGTCGACCTCGTTGCCGAGCCTCCCAACCATTCAGAGAATTGAGCGTACATCAAGACCAGCCCTGCACAGCAAACAGCGCAGTCGGCTGGATCTATCACCTGTCGAAGCCAGCTTACTACGGAAGCTACCTCCCTTTGATCCGGGTTGCACTGACCAAGCGACACAACATAGTTATACCTTCCCCAGAGTATACTTTTCTGACGCAATCCGTGCGGAGGACAAGGCGTGTGACGGAAGCTAACTAACAGAAGCAGAAACAGCCCGTTAACAAACGCATGGATTCAATTCCGTTGACATTCTTTCCCAACTGCCTACAACTCACATAACGCAAGCTCTGCTAGGACCGGCAGGGAAATTGTCGAAATGTATCGCTGCATACTGCAACCGGATACTGGCGTGATTGGCTGTAATAAGATGATGAAGCTTTCACTTTCAAGTCCCCGCGTGCGCGCAAGTTCTGGCCCTGCATGCATGCATGCCTGCCTCGTGAGATTGCCAAAGGACTGGTCCAGCCTGGCTGAAAGAACAGATGGCTGCCCCCAGCTTGGCTGAGATTGTCAGGACTTCAGCCTGCGTGCCTCTGTCGGTTCAACTTGACACTGAGCGCTTCGATGCAAACGTCGTCAATGTTGTGGGCCTGAAAGAAAGTGCCCTATCAAAGCTGGAATTTGCTCTATCCTAGCATTTCATTGAGCTGAGCACTATCTCAAGATACTGCACAACCGCAGCTGTCAACCTGTTTCTTCTCTGCGCGTCGTGGACATGTACCACTCCAAGCCATGAAACACGTTGGAAAATTGTCGGAACAAGATGAAAAAGTCTTCGGCAGCTCTCAGCGGCTACGCGTTGCCTGAAAAAGTAAGGAGCAAAGCTGCTTGCCTGTGGATAGCAAGCGGCGCACCGGGCGCAGCGCAACCGATCACAGACACGCCGAGTGCCCCCAGTGCTGCAGCACCACTGGCCGCCACAGCAGCTGCCCCATCCTTTGGAGATATGCCCCTACCACCTGCCAGCGCAAGAGCCATCACCGGTGGTCCCTGGCATTGGGATATCAAACGTTGCCAGGTCGAGGCTGCAGGCGCTACCCGAAAGCACTGGCACATACGCAGAGCTCCAGTTGGCATCAGACCTTCTGCTATGGGATCACCTCCCGCCAGCATTGCCGCACCCGACTTCGAAACACCAACCCAGTTGAACAATGACCAGTTGGCTGCCTGGCTACCAGTTCCCTGATTAGGACGCGAGAGGCCCAAAAGCATCTCCTTGGGCCCTGAAATCTTGTTTTCTTGCATAACCGTTTTTAGTGCTGCGGCGGCTGGAATTCCCACTCGCCGTGGAATGCCCGCAGTTCCTTTCTCCGTCTCGGCAACGTCACGGTAGTCACCTTGCTGATCCGTTCCGATCTGCACTATAGCTGGAGGCTTCCCTCGCTGCACATCAGCTTCGAAGATCTCTAGTTCTCCCCCCACTGATGCACACCCGACTAGATCCATCATACAAGATGCAGCAAAGGGGAGCAGCAGACCCGCGAAGCCACTGACTGCTTTGCCGTTCACCCAAAGAGCCGGATCTCCGGGCTGTTCTGGCGGCGCCGCCATCATCCCAGCCTTCACTGATGTTGGCCACTTCTTGTCTATGGTCCCAAGTGTTCGTGCCAGGCCAGGTGGGGAAATGGCCGGGTCCCCCAGCAAGAAGATGCAGCCAGAAGTGCTGCCCAGCTTCTGCAGGTCTGCATCCAACGTATCCGGAGTCAGGGAAAAAGCCTCTGCCACAAGTCCGGGCTTCATATCCATAATACCAAGCTGCAACGTCTGACCGCCTGATGTGCAAGCCACAACCTGAACCGCTGCCCCAAGGCCTGAGCCAACAAGCTGAATAATGCTGGCTGCTGACTTTGATAACCTGCGCGGAATGAAGAGGATTGCAAAACCAGGGCCCCTGGGCCCGACAGCTGCCAGTATTTCTTGCGCCGCTGCCTGGGCATCCATGTTTCCGGACTCCACAACACTGCTGAGAGCTCGCAGCTTCGTGTTGCACCCTCTCGTGGTGTTGACAGGCCGGCGCGAGCTTCTAGCACGAACAGACATCAGGCCGCCAGCAGCAAGTGCAGCAGCGGCAGGTGTAACCTGACCTCGCACGGCGCGTTGCTGCCTAACATCAGGGGAAGTAGGGATCGCTGCTTTTTGAGCAAGCGAGTCACTTGCCTGTGGAGGCGGCTGTTTGAAAGCAATTGGCACAAGGCCGATGGAGGCCATCATGCTAAAGACTCCATCAAGTTTGATAAGGAAGCTGCTGCGCGGTCAATGCCGTTGGATCTTGCGAACAATTGCTCACTATCGGTTCCTGGCAAAACGCTAAGCTGACAGGCAAACTATTGCGAGTGCTGATGACCTGCCATCTGGGCACACAAGTTCTGCGTCTGATATGCAAGGCTTGTTTCGTGTCGCGGTGGTGGCATCCAGTCGTGAAACACATATGTACACAGGTTTGCCCCCAAGCTACCTCAACCTGGGATTTGCAAGCTGAGATGCCATGCTTGGGGAAATCCAGTTATGAACAACGACGCAGAGCGCCTGCATCATGGCAGGTTGGAACCTCCAAAGTTTCAGGAGTTTCGTGGCCTCATGCTGCTCATAGCTGCCATCACGCAGTCAACGCCTGCATGGCTTCCTCCCAGGCTTTCCTGACCTGGAGACTTGTCTCCGGCCAGACTTGTCCTCAGGGGCAGGCTGCAAGCACAGTAAAGATTACGCTGGGGTTAATGTGTATATATATATACCCATTATAATGGGTATACACATCAACCAATATACTACTATAAATATCACTGTGATTATTACTATTGTACCCTTTTACCTGGAGAGGTTTGATGCAAAGAGGGGTACTTGCATAAAGCTCTGGCAACCGGCCGGTGCTTGAAGATTTGGTCATCTCTTGCTGCTTAGAAATAGTAATAGTAACAGTAATAATAACTGTGACAGTAACAATAAAAAGTAATACAGCAATATAGCAATTGTCATAGTATGTCACAGTAGTGATAACAGTAACAGTACTAGTTACTAGTAATCGCAAATGTACTGTTACATTATGACTCTATCCCTGGACCAGCCTGCTTGCGCAGTTAGGGCACTCAAAGCATCTGGTTTGCCTTCGGCAGTCATCTTGCCTTACACGCATCATACCAGCGCAGAGAAGTTCTGAAGCTTCTGAGCTTTTCACTATAATGCCCGTGCAGAAGCAAAGAGTCCCGATGATGGACAAGCAAATTCTTTTCTTTAGCGCAAGGAGCCCAACAGAGAAACAACAGCCTGCCGAACTTCCTCATCACGATGGTTGATCAGGCGACTGACCGAACCGCAGATTACTTCTTCGCGCCCTTTCAGCAAGCCTTCGAGGCATGTTACAGCCGCATGAACGACCATCGACATCGGATCATCTAAGCAGCGCAACGAGTCATCAAGCAATGCACCAGGGTCTTCTTCCAAGCTCTTCAGAGATTGCAGGGACGCTAAACGGACGTATGCGTCGTCATGTTTGAGATGGGCTCTGAATTCACCGCAAATCTTAGCATCGAACGTAGCGCACTGACCCAGAGCCGCAATAGCGCTCGACTTCAGGACCACATCTTCATTGGTAGCGAGCTTCCCGAGTAAGGCCACCACGTCGGGCTGCCCACGTGCTGCTACGCTTGCTAGAACTCCGATGCCCAAACATTGCGTCTTTGTATGGATATCGTTCTCAATGACATCCTGGGTAGAGGTGGCTGCTGCCACCAGCCACGGGACGTAAAGCCAGAACATTCTGCTACCTTTAGCGCCTGTGCCTCTTTTCGTTGACTATTCACTGCCCTGTGCCATAAGAAAGCTATGATGCTCCCGCTCCTGTTGCTGCTCTGGCGAAGCGGCTGATGGATGATCTATGTGCTTAGCTATGAATCCTGAACTAGCAAGGTTTCTGACCTACTCCACGCCCAGGCTCCAGCAAAGGGCCGAGATCCCTGCCTTTCAGGAATCTCTTGAGGATGGTCTGGCAGCTGACCTGCGTCACTGGCCCACCTCGTCGCAGGCCTCGAATCAAATCCTGAGCACAGCACCTGTGAAAGTCTTAGCCTTCAACATGCAGACCTTACAGCAGTGGGAGAGACATGGCGAAAACAACAAGGCGCTTTTTGGAGATCTGCCGGCAGCTCGTACCTTGCGACAATCTCCAGCAGTGGCGGCCTGCAGCGCTCATCGCCAGACACCATTTTCTTGCACAAGGCCTGCACGCTGTCAGACAGAGAATCTGCGGTGTGGCATGCAACTTGTGCGCAAGCGCATACCTAGCCTCACAGCATCCTGCTCAACTCTCGCGGGCCTTGGCAGCCAAGCCAATGGCCTCCTGAGCACCGGAAATGTCGGCACTGGCAGCCGGTCCAACAACGTCAACTGCGGTCATGACCTCGAGCTGCAGATCTGCACAGCACATACACACATGCACCAACTCAAAGAAGGCCAGGCCATGTCTCCTAGCGCATAAGCAAGTAGCAACTACTCTGCGGACCCTCCTGCCCCCCGAGCCTTTGCCTTGCAGGCTTGCTTGCTCGCATTTGACCGCCGGAAAGCTTAAAGCCAAGTCGCGGAGGCTGGCCACTCGTGGCTCTTGAAGTGGTCAGCCTGTTTCAGGTAGCCTGAGCTCAAGCTATGCTGCACTGCACACTTCTTTCCTAAATGACTCCATGTGCAACTCTGCTGGGCTGCGCTTGTGCCCAGCCAACGATGGACAAGTGATCCAAGAAACGCAATATGGTGGCGATGAACTTCTCATCATCTTTCGCAGCGCAGGCCGCCATTTGCTTGATGACGTCCTCTGGCATACTGTAACAATTGCCTTCTCCCTGCCACAGGCTGTCTTACATGGACGATCAATTTTTTGCTGCCCAGAAGGCACAGCCTGACCTGGCAGTCCGTGCAGCCCTTACGCTTGAGCTCGCCACGGAGCTGGTCCAGGATCTGGCAGGCAGCAAACCGTGGCAAAAGGTATCACAAGAAAGAAATGCAAATGGGTGCATCCTTCAACAGCGAAAGTCAAACGGCCTGTGGTCGAGATGAAGGCGAAAGTGAGGACAAGCAACTAGAAATCTGCAGCAGGTGTGATCCTGGGGAGTTCTCAAAAGCATCTGCATCACCTGGCAGCCGACAAGAGCTCTCCAAGACTCCTTCCGACGAGGTCACGTCATCCAGCAGTGCCTGCAGGGCAGCACTGTGAACCGCATGCCGAGACCACTGGTAAGGTAAGTCGATCCCCACCTTCACAATTGCTTCATCCTCGCGAGTGGCGACCCTGCTCAACACAGCCGCAGCTCTGGCTCGCTGAAAGGGTGCCTGCCAACGATTTAGCTCCAGAATCTAATGCTCACAATTTTAACCAGCTGGGAAGCTGCAATGCTGCCTTCTATGTCCTCCTATGCTGTCTCACGCTGCAAGGGCCGGAGGCTACCGCCGAATGGGCTTCAGGCTTTCTTCTATAGGGTAAGCCCTTCGCGAAAATTGGTTGGGGCGGGGCGGGGTGTCAGTTCCCGATATGTTCATGCCATTGTGTGGTCGGGGTTTGCCAGATGGGCGTACGTCGATTTCCAGCAGACGCACTGTCGAGAACCCGTTCTTTGTTCTGGTCATGTACTAACTGGTCGTTTTTCCAAACTAAGCAACATATGAACATGTTGGCGGATGTCCCAGACATAATTAAGAGATATGAGGACCAAGCACAACTCGGCCGCTTTCCTGATGCTCTGGATCTGGTGATGTCCAACATCAAAGTTATCGATTGTATCCCATCCTGTTTGGTCCCGACCTTCACTGGAGAGCGTTCTCTTCTTTACCCTCGGCAAGGGTCCAACTCATCGCCGGCTAATGTCCCATTTCGCTGGCTGGCTAATGGCATGCCACAATCTCTCAACGAAAAAGGTGCAAGGTTGTGTATGCAAGGTTGTGTATGCAGCTGACCGCGCCTCGTTTGCAAACTTCAAACCAAATCTTATGCGGACTTTGACCCTAACCACAAAAGGCCCAGATTAGCTTTTGCTGCAAAAATTTGGCGCTTATGGACACAACTGCAGCGCGGGCACCAGAACTGGGGTCAAAAACGAAGCTCAAAAATTGGGCCCCGGAGCCAGCCATCCTATTGCAAAAGTACGGGCAGGGCCGAATTTGGAACCCTTTTTTTTGGTCCAGCCCCATTTCTTGACAGAATCGCATATGCTGCTCCCGAACTTGAGCAAAGGCCGCGTGCACGAGAACTATCCAGAACTGCTTAGTTAATCTGCAAGTTTGTGTTGCTGTTGTCCAGGGCATGCATATTGGCAACATCACGTCCAAAATTGATAAGATCAGACTGTGCGAGATTTGAACCTTAGCAAGAACCTTAAAACCAAAATCCCCCCCGCGGAGGCACGTTCACGCGCAGTAGCTTGTGCGGCCATTTGGAGCCCCAAAACGAAGGTCTCCAACAGTAAAATAATAATACTTTGAGCCTTATGCCTTATGCTTGACTTCATGTCGTACCAGGGTACAGAATGGAGTTGCCTCGATTACGAACCATTTCCGGCCTCAGGGTGTTGGCCGGCATGCGGCATGCAGTGTGAATCTCAACAAAAGACCGTGCCTTTGGTCGAGCACGGTGAATGTAACCGTTTCATCCGTATTTACAGCGGTTGGTGTGGTTTGACGAGTGTTTGGGGGTGGGGTTGGTTTGGGCAGGGTTTTGGCACGGGCAACTTGCGGTGGCGTTGGCGTGGTTCAGGCGTGGACTTGGGTGGGTCAAGCGCACGTTTGGTGATTGCGCGGAAGGTGCAGCAACATTGTAACGGACCAGAAATGGATTGCTCGGAGAACAATAAAGGACTCTGCAGATAGTTTTGGGATAGATGAATACAGCAGCGAATTGGAATGAAATTGAAGAGCAGGAGTCCAGGGAACGATAATGGACGGGATAGAACAGAAGAAATGTGCAAGGTATAACGAGTTTTTTCGGGACATGAACAAATTTAGGAAAACGGCCGTGACGCAAGCAACTGCTCTGACAATCGCTTCGTGATTGGCCTCAATTACCTCTATTGACCGTCTTGCACGTCGATTTGGGGGCGTCCAAAATCACCCAAAAACCAAGCACCTCTACAGTTGCGGGAAACTACAAGCCAATGACAATTATGAAGCAAAGCGATTTCGATGGTTGCACGTGCCCCCCCCCCCCGGCAGAACGCGACTTTCCTGTAGAATGTGACTTTACACGTAGGGGCGCCACTGCCATCAAGCAAAAGGCAAGGAAGAGCAACTCACATCCAAGAAAAGCAATGCCTTCGTCAGCTGGACTTCAGGCAGAAGCAAATCTGTCACAGCGGCTCCGTCACGTGCACCAACCTGCACGCAGCAAAGCAGTCTCATCCTGAAAGTTGCCTTAACCCTGCGGTTACTCAGTTCAGCGGCCTTGGCAAGGGCGTCGCGGATCATCTCTTGTGCAGAAACAGGTAGCTCTTCTTGTTGCATAGAAGCAATGAGAAGGCCAGCCACTTGAGAAGCATTTGCCTGATGCTCTTTTTCTTGGAAGTGTGCCCAGGCATCAGTTGGGCCAGTGCCTTGTGCGAAACACATGGAGCCAATCAGCCAGGATAGCATGTACAAATGACCATCGGCATCTCCCGCCACGTGCGCTAGAACATCCATGATCTCCGTGGCCGCGTACCAAGGTGAGTGCTGGGTGCAGGGGCCCAGCTTCTCGCGAAGAATGCCAGCGGCTTCCGGATTTCCATGGCAGAGCTGTTTCAGGGAATCGCTTGCTGCTCTTCGAACTCCTGCAGATTGGTCCCTCAATTTCATGGCAACAGCAGGGATCGAACGGTCCAAGCACTTGTCCCCAAGTACTGCCAAAGCCTGCATAGCTGCAAGTTGGTGCCCGTAGTCAGCGGAAAGGCAACGAAAAGCTGGCTCAAGGTCTGTGAGAAACGACAGCTTCAAAGGCTCTGTACCATCTGAGTACAATGACAAAGGGTAGGTATCCTGCGGGTTTTGGGAAGCTGCCCAGCCGCCATCATGCAAGGCTTTGTACAACTCAAGGGAAACCAAAGACCATTCGCAAAGAATTTGAGAGGCCAAGCTGAACCTCCCCAGATGCTCAGGGGTGAAGCTGCCTTCCATCCCTTCGATTACAGTCTGCGCTGCATGGATTTGCTTCGGATTGACTTGACCTCCAACCGCTTCATCGGGGAACTCCTGCAAGCCTCGAAGAAAAGCATGCGTGTCCGCAGACATCAAGGCCCTCAACATGTGCCACCCAGGTTCCATGAGCGATCGCTTGCGGAGTCCTGTTGGCGGGACGGACCGAATCGAAGGACAAGAGCAAATGAGGATATGCACGACCGCCATGCCCTCGTACATTGCTCTTGGCGGGCTGTTAAGCGCTTTGAGCTCGTACAAGAGCCTGCGGTCCAGCCGCTCAACGAGCTCAGCTGCTTTAGTCTTGAAGAAGATCTCAGCCTTCCCCCTGAAATCCTCTGTCACGGGTTCTTGCAGAATGAGTTTTTGACACATGCGCGGCACCTTCCACTGCTCGCTCAGCCTTAGCTTCAACTCTGAGATGGTGTCATTCAGCCGGGCCTGCACCTCCAGCTCCTCCCCACTCATCCTTTGGACACATACCTTGACTCTGTCATCATCCATGGCGTGGCTTTGCTGGGCTGGTCAACGCTGCACTAGCATGGATCCGAGGATAACGCGGGCCTGAAATGGCTTTAAGCGGCTCATTGGCTATGATGATGTATGATCATGGCAAGCCTGCAGCAAGCTTCAAAAAGAGCAACCTGAAATCTGAAATCTCTTAATCATGCCAACTGGCACGATCCGTTTGACCTGCTAATCTGCGCTACCCCAAGTTGTAAGCCAGGCACATTCCACTTTTCCAAGAGGTCTACGCGGCTGCCTTGTTCGGCTCCTGAATCTCTTTCCGGAGTGAGAAGGTCAACATCAGGCTTGGAATCATGAACACTGCTCCATACGTCACATAGGCCACCATTCTCCAGCTGTGTGCTCCGGGGGCCGTTGGATCTAAGAACTGGTACACCAGCATAAAGCAGGCACCGCCCAGGGCACCGCTGACTTGATTTACCAAATTCACTGTAGACTGCAACATGCCCTGTTGCTCGGCAGTGGCAGACTTTCCGATTATGGCCACTAAGACTGCAGAGCTCATCAAGGGGAGACCCGCGAACATAGCTGACTGCAGAAAAATCTGCCAACGTCTGGTGGCAAGCATCACCATCGAGCTTGCGACCCCGACGGATACTGTACTGGTTGCGAGCAATCCCACCCGGCCAAGCGATGGCAGTAGCATCCTCACCCCAATTATCATCCAGGCTATAGCTGAGACCGCATCCAGAAGTCCAGCAACGTAAGTGTCGTGTCGACTCCACGCAAAATGTTGCTGCAAAAAGCGCGCCAAAATGGTAATCCAGCCAGTGTAATGAAAGGCATCTATCACACCAATGGCTGTCAGCTTTTCAATCAAGGGGCTTTGAAGCAGCGCATGAAATGAGGTGGTGGGCAGCAGCAGCGACCAGGAAAAGGGAATCCTCTTCTCCTCGGACAGGGACTCCGGCAAGCAAAATATGGCCAGGAGCAAGTCTATGAGCTTCCCGACCATGCCCACCAACAGGGCCATCTTCAAGCTCATGGTGCTTCCTAGAAAGGCCCCTACGATTCCGGCAAAAATGCAGCTTCCCTCCACGAGCGTTATTGCGGGAACGATGCTAGGGGCATGGTCAACACGATCCACATACCAGGCAGTGGGCACGGCAATGAAGGGGATCAGTCCAAGAAAGCCAAGCCAGTAGTCCCACCAGATTGAAAGGTTGAACCAGACAACAGCAGCACTTGTTGTGCTAGTGATTGCCATGCACACGCGAATTGCGAGAACTGCCGGCCGTCTACCAAGCGAGTCGCTGATAGCACCTAACCTGACATTCGACAAGTGTTCAGACATGCAAACACCCTATGAAGCAAGCCACGTTAAACTTGCAGTTCTCATCAGTCCAAGCAGCGCTGGCCCTGTAAGCAGTTGAACTACAGGTCCCGCGAAGCCTTCGGCGCAACCGCTTGCGGTTTGAGGTTGCAGGGCTTGAAGGAATTGGGAGAAAAAAGGCTTGCAACAGCCTGCATCATGAATTCCTCAACCCTTAAGCCGGATCTGCAGCATAGTGGCGTTTCGAATCAAAACCCTACAACATTCCCTACTTCTTAGAGCTTAGGGGATTGGAAGACGGCAAGAACAAACAAACTCTCTTAACACCACAACGTCTCAGATGCAGTTGGCAACCCTTGCCTTTCGCAACATGGATCTGCATGACTTCCACTACGGCTCTGCTACAGGGTGTTGCGGCCATGTTTACCGCACAGTCCACAGGAGTGTCGCTGTGCTGCTTTGCGAAGTAGTTCAGATACCTTGGATTTTAAGGGGTTGGGTGGCTGAGCAACAGCAAACCACACCAGCTGCTCAAGAAGTGCAGAAAACGCTGGACTATGCGAGATCATAAAATGCAATCCATGTTGCATGTAGGGAAGGCTCGGGGCGGCTGCTGCTACGGAGAACATTCCAAGCAGGTGAATAATCCACATAGGGCCAATGCGTGGAATAATGTATGCGAGACCTAGGAAATTTTTGTGAGCGTAAAGGGCCCAGTAATGGAGAAGCAAAGGGAAATAAATTCGAAAATGAAATGGGAACTGGGGATGTTATAGTGATTGATTATAATGATTTGGGGGGTTCCAAAGTTAGGGCCACCTCTTGGGGTCCCTCATTATACAAGGAATTATTGAATACAATATTTGGGGGTCGATTGGGATCCCCCCATTCAGGGAAACTACCAATAGCTGAGCTGCACCCGCCCATCCTGCAATAGTCGTACAACGGGATCGCCATTATCCCGTGATAGTCATTATTACTGGGGAATTATTTACGACAGTGTAAATCAAGAAAACCTGAAACTTAGGTTGCAGCTCTGGCGACTTCTGGGAGCTTCAATCTCTTCCTCCTCTTTGAGAACTTCTACAGACTCCACGGAATCCTTTTGCGCACCCTTCTCCGCACGGCGTCTTAGGAGGGATGAAAGAGAGAAGGCAGCCAGGTGTGGCACTAAAATGGCCAACATGAAAGCCAGCCATCCTACCTGTCCGACGAGAAGGTTCCCAAAAACGGATTGCCTCTCCAGGCCAGGGACATTTTCTGCTCTGGCGATTTCCGTGTGAGCTTCTGCAACTTTACGCTCAAGTTTGGTATGTACCTGTAGAAGCTTCAAGGGAATGACCTCTTCGTCCGAAGCTCCGTCGTCAAACGGTATTTCGGCATCTGTATGTGCGGCAGGGCACGCCAAAGACTCTACGGCTTCAGTTGGAAAACATGTAAGTGAGACGCAAGCCACTCCCAGGAGATGGCGAAGTCGTGGCATTTTTTCACGACCCAGGTTAGCTTGAGGGGAGGCGGCAACAGTTTTCAGATGTTCTCAGTTTCCATCAGGCAGTGGTCAGCAAGCACAGTCCAACTCTTGCATTTGCACGTTGCGCTCAAGCCCAAGTGCCTCGTCAAAGACAACGATGCTTGGCTCTGTCGAGGAGCCACTGCCTGTCGTAGCTGCAAGGGTCATCCTACAGCCAAAACACAGGTTGAGATACATCTCCTTCTTGGAAGACAGCTTTTCAAGAAGTCCTCGCAAAACCACCTGGGGCCTTCTGAAAGCTTTGCACCAGCCTCGCGTATTGGCTCGCGCTCCAGGGAGGGTCGGGGCACCGCCCAAGCTGGAGGCCAGCGAGACCTTGGGGTCCAGCACGTACCTGAGCTCACCATGCTTGGGGCGGATCCTACTACAGGTTACAAACTCAATCCTGCCTTTACATTAATATGGTGCTGCAGCGCAACACGAACGTGCAGGCTGCAGAGCCATTGAATCCAAACCCACGGCAGCAGCAGCAGCAGCAGCAGCAGCAATGGACACAAAGGTACTGAGTGACCCAGAAAGGCTGAGGCATCTGCTGGTAATTGAGCACAACGACGCTCGAAGCTTGGATCAGTCGGCGCGCCGCATAGTATGGGCACCAACCGTAGCCCCTTGGCTTCTTTACATAGGATTTTGGGGCCTACCGGGATCCTGGCCAAGCAAGGCCAAGAGCAGCCAACAACCCAAACTGCTCATTACACAAACTGCAAGCGACAGCAGACGACTGCCCGTAGCAACCTGGCTACATCTAGCGACGGCAGCTGCAAATCCTTAGCCCTCAGAAGCCAGAACACAGGATGACACAGTTGCCTAGGCAAGAAAGGCACTCAGTCCCGGGTGACGCATCAAAACATAGTATGCTAAGCATCGAGAAAACTTGACCAACAAGTTAGAGAACACATGTGAGGACTTGCGCCCGATATCAAGAAATGCGTTGATCAGCATCAAGAAAATTTGAAGGCGATAATACGGTAAGTTTGCAAGAATAAAGAGATGGGGGAATGGTAATAGTCGTAGTACGAAGGCGGATATGAGTAGTATTCACAATAAGCAATACAAATAAGAACAAGAGCAGCAAGAATAAGAGTACTAGCTGTTCAATAGCGAGTAAAAGAAACGGTCGTAATATACAAATAAAAACCGGCGTGTTGCCTAGCGAGTTATGGCACAACCAACGGTGCCTCAGGTGGGTCACTGGCACCTGGCAGGGACTAAACTACGAGGCTCACCAGCCGTGGCACGGCAACAGCATTAGGTCCACCCTACGTGGAAGCATTTTTTTACCGTAAGCATGGATAGCGTTAAACCGGGGCGGTGTTCGCTAGGACGCAGGCTTTCCTTGGGTTTTTGACCCCTCCTGGTCCCAATTGACCTACATGGGATCCCAATCCTGCTGATGATGATCGCGTATGGGGCACGCGCGCCCCGTACAGGAGCATCATCAGCACAGTTGGGACCCCATTTTGGGTCGTTTGCAGTTAAACTGGACAGAACAAGGTCTTCCAAACCCAAAAACCTTTTCAAATAGCAAGAACATGATTTCTTCGAACATTTCTACGGAATCAGAAGGGCCGTGGTGCACTTGGCTTTCACATCATGGCGGGGGGGGGGCGGCGGCCAAGTCCGCACTTGGCGCAAGGTCTGAATAGTAATGGTAGCAGTGGTGCTGATAGAGTCGTATTCTACACAATAAAGAAGAGAATGGCAATAGTATCGAAATAGCATTAGCAATAGTATTACGTAGCATTACCAATGAAAAAATCCATGAGCCCGGAAGCCCCAAGAAGCCAAAAAGCCGAGGTTTTAGCATCTAGGAGAAGCCTCGAAGCCGAGAAGCCCAAAAGCCAAAAAAGCCGAAAAGCCAAGAAGCCAGGGGCCTGGGTATCATACAGAGTCCAAAGAATTCCAGAAAGCCAGTAAGCCACATTAGCCACGCAAGCCGAGGAGGCCTAAAAGCAGAAAAGCGGAGTGGCAACAGGACCAGGAGAGAGATTACGGCTTATTTTTTTATTTGACGCTTGGCAAAATATATGTTGTGCTGCACTTTTCTTCATACCTTATCATTTTTTGATGCCCATGCCTCAGTCCCAGGACTTCAGGGACCGACCAACTTGCAGGGGATATCGAATTTTGTCAACACTAAAACCCTTCCACTTCCATAGGCAAATTCCCAAACAGGTGCAAGTGGCTGATGTTTGGGTATAGGGGTTTATAGGGGAAGGGAAAACAAATGGAAGTACTAAACTATGATACCAAAGCATGAAAGGAGGAGTTTCCGACTCATTGTCCATTTTTGCATTTGATTCTCCATGCCTGGAATCCCTATACAACCCCATATACCTCTCCCCCAAAGCCCTGACCAAAACATGTTTGCCAAACCCACCATGAAGATCCATGAAGGTCCAACTGGGATGTCACTTCGCCAAAAATGTTAGTTTCTTTTGAATAGGGGAAACCCTTAGTGTAGACCCCAAATACGACAATCCTTATTCTAGGAAGCCCTTTAAAAGTACCGATTTTGGGAAACTCTGATCCCTATAATCCCTGCATAATCCCAGTTCCCATCTCACGTTCGGTTTTCTTTCCATTTCATTCTCCATTGAGGGTAATCTCCCTAGATAATCCCCTACATATCGTAGTGTGCATTTGGTGTCCCTTGTTCTTGTCCATTTCAGTCCCCATGATTGGATAATTCTCCTAAACCCTTTATCCTAAATAGTAACTTCCATGTCCTTATCCATTATCCCTACCCTAAACCCTAAACTGTATATGGGCTGTGTATCCCCCATTACGAGTAGGGGCAATGTTTCCTGGCAAGGTTCGACTCCAAGCCTTTGGCCCGCAAATCCTCTATGGTGTAGATGCCTTCCAGCGGAAAGCAGAAGTGGTCCCTTTTGCAACAGGCTTGCACGTGCGCAGAAGTGGTCCCTAAACCCTAAACCCTAAACCGCTTTTTTCGTAGGGTTTAGGGTAAATCATGAGGATGCAGGGCCCAAAAATGGAGAATGAAATGGAAAAGAAAATGGAAAATGACATGGAATCTGGGGTTCTATCGCGGTTGGCTATGATGACTGGGGGGTTCCAAAACTTAGGGTATCTCTTTGGGGCTTACTAGAATAAGGAATGTAGTGTTTGGGGGTCCATATTGGAGTCTCCCTACTTAACCTACCAGACAGACAACGCAAGTTGCAAGCCAAAATCAGTGGGACAAAGACAGCACATCAACCAGGACTATCTTCTCACAGAGCATATTTCAGAGCATCCGGCAGATCTTACCCAAATCTCAACCTACAGCAGTTTCCATCTCATTTTCCATTATCCCAGTATTATCATGTATTATCCAAAGTTAACCCCTTTTAATCCCTATGTAGCCCCATTCTATAGCCGATTTTAATGTAGTAGTGTCCATTGTCTTGTCCAATATCCCTATGTAATCCCAATAAGCTCTTTCAGGGGACATGTCGGACCTAGGTTCCCACCTGTTTCAAGGAGCTGGGATTGGTGAGCAAGGGCGGTCTCATACCTGAGTACGCAAAAGCTTTCGGGAGCGTGGGTCCTTGATGCGGGGCCATAGTAATAATGGTGATAACAGTAACAACAGTAATGATGGAAAAGAAAATGTAAACTACTGTAATGGAAAAGAAAAGGGACCTGGATTGTTTTAAGGGTCTAAACTCCTTCAAGGGGGTTCTACAGGGGATTTTGTAGGGGTTATTTAGTCTACACTCCAAGTATCCCCCTTAATAACCCCTATAGTAGTTCCCTATATGATCCCTCATATAACCCCCCTTTGAGGAGTTTGGACAAAAGCTCATGTTGGGGCAGCATGGCTCAAGTGCACCTGACTAGCCTTGTACTAGCCTACTGATCATCGAACATCCATGGACAATGCTCTTCTTCTATGGGATCTGCGGAACCCGAAGGCCCCGCTGGGGCTAGGCCCTCAACCCTCGCCAGTCCAGTCACACGAGCCCAGGAGGACCGGAGTGCTTCCCACTCCGACTGAGCATTGAACAAACTCAATACAACATGCACCCCACAGGATTGCACGCATGCTCAATACAACAATGAGATTCCTCCCTACTCTACTGGGTTAAAATGCCACTCCACCAATTCCCTGGTGGGGCCTGTACCTGGGTTCAGGTTGACAATGCTCTGTCTTCCTTCCGGTCTTCGTCTTCTTCCCGCAAGGCATGAGGCAAGGACGCTAAGCGCAAGTGCAGGCGAAGTGTGAGCAGGCGAATTGGCAGGCAGTGCCGAACAGTTGCACATCAAGAAAACTTGGAACAAATCTGGAATTGATGTTCTATGAGTGGCCTTGATAACTTCATCATCCAAATGCAAACGTCGCTTCTGCCTCTGTTCAATGCCCCAACCGTAAAAATGTGTGAAGTGCGGACAGAGTTCCATCCTGCTTTGAAGAGCAGTCACTGCTCTTTGACTTGTTGCTTTTCATTGATCTGCACTGACGTTTTGCTTAGGGCTACAGGAACTCGTCTGGCACCCCGTTCAGCACTGAGGGGCTGTAGTTCTTGGGGCCCCGGTAAGATTGCAAAGGGCTTCTGTTGTTTGCAGATCATCCAGCTCCCTCTACAGGTCACACCTGCGCAATGCAATCAGTTAATGCAATTTTAACCTTTGGGGGATCTCTATGTTACGGCCCTCTCCTACTCTGATGTGTCCAATGCTTGCCTGTGCTCTTGCAGGATTCGTCAAACTAACTGTGCGGCTGTGACGCTTCTCGAAGTGCGTGCAAAGGCTGTCCTTCTTTGCCTTCTCCCGCGCCCATGGAGCAGTTAGCTGTCTGCACATCCTTAGCCAGCACAGCCTGGACATCACCTCCCCCACCCCAGCACCACATCTAGCGCGCATCACGACAAAAGCAGCTTTCTGTCCGTGAAGGTAGAGCCTTCAACAACCGGCGCACAGCACAACTGGGCCCGTGGGCTCATCGACACGCTCTCGGTCACCCTCCTTGCTGACCTCAGGGTGGACGCACATGTTGCCTTGGCTTGGCACGTCAAATTCACCAGATGCAGATGGGTCTATCTTGCTCATGGGCTCGTCTACGTGCATTCAAAGTAGCGTCTTGCGGACAAACCAACCTGTACGCATGCATAGTCAGCAATGAACCTGCTGCATCTCAGCACCGGTGATCAGAAATCAACTCTGTCGAGTCACAGCTAAGATGTGTCCGGCAGACAGCCCAGTTGGTTGCTGAGCCCCGTCCTCGCCTGGGCACACATCCAGCTGCGTCTGCTCATGGGCTTGAAATTAACCCTATGGCCGCTCGAGACGGGGTGTTTGGGAAGACGCAAAACCTTTCCCCATCAAGGACCATTTCTCTCCAAAACCACACCCTACTATAACCCCACAATAACCCTACTATAACCCCAATGTAACCCCATTAGAACCCCAATATTCCCCCACTAGAACCCCACTATTACCCCCATGTAACCCCAATATAATCCCCATGTAAACCACAGTTAATCCCCATATAACCTCCAGCTCAGCAGTGCTGTTCCACAACTCTGGGGCTCCGTCTGGGCACGACTGGCTCACGCTCCGCGGCCAAAACTTGAACGCGGTAGTCGATGACCTGACGCATACAGGGGTTGTAGGGGTGTTGTAGAGGGCGCAATCTTCGTAACTGTCGCCACTTTCACTTTTGGACTCTGACCGTGTACAAGATTCAAAACTTGCCGACAGTTACAGGGATCGGCTAGTTTGCCGCACGATCCTTCGGGCTGTGATAGATGTCGGCATTTGAACGTTTCTAATATTCCACCATGAAGCTCATGTCTCCTTCTAAGACCCTCTGAAAACTTCAGAAACACTGCACAGGCTGCATAGGAATGATGATCCATCTGTATATCTACACATCTATAGATAATGCTATTTAATCAGATAGATATATTTCATCATCCCCATACCATAGAAGCTTAGAAATAACTAGCGTAATTCCTCCATTTGTGAGACCCACACCCACCACGCACCCACACCCACAGGAGAGAGGGGAGATCTCAAGTCATGTCTTCTCATCCCACCCAACCCCAACCACACCCACAGGGGGGGAAAGCCAACCCCAACCACACCCACAGGGGAAGAAAAGGTCCCCTCCAACCCCAAACCACAGCCACCCACAGGGGAGGGGGAAGGA
>CAJNIZ010004224.1:161734-180615 GCA_905231905.1 Symbiodinium pilosum
GGGCCAGCAAGCGCGTGACCATGTATAGGGGTCGTATAAAGGCAAGCTACCTGAAGCACCCATACTGCCCGCAGTGTTGAATGCTTCCTTTTACGTTGTCCGGCCTTGCGTAGCTCTTCCAGTGCCTTACTCATCTCAGGAACCGTCCGCGTGCAGTAGACGAGACGGCCAACTTCAGGATGTGCCCACTGGTACCTCAAATCGGGAAGAACCTGGAACAACTAGTAAACTAGCCTCGAGCTTACACTTCTGAGGAGAGTGGAACCAGAATTCCGAAAGGCCCAGCATGCCACAGGCTCAGCAAGCAGTGTTGACAAGCGGCGAAGTAATCAGGGAGAACAAGGTGACGGTCTTGCCTCCACCAACGGTGTTCAGCCAGCTCGAGCTTTCGTGATGTCTAGGATGGCTGATCGCGAATCTCCAAAAGATAACCGAGATTTTCCCAGACCCTGACTAACCAAAGCTAGTTTGAATCCGCGGCCCCTCATCTCTTGAGCCATTATGTGATCTTGGGCCGACAACGACACAGCCACATCGTTTGTCATGCTGGAGTATGCGTCTGGGCACGTAAACCACAAGAATGACCTACCTCGTCCCTGGGGAAAGGCTACTCCCTACTTGAGCGTGCTACTGTTCTGCTCTCATATTTAGATGAATGCGGCAGCTCAAATGTTGTCTTGGAGGAAACCATACATCTTCAAGAAGACGGCCAAGCCTGTTCCAGTAGGCATCTCCAGGACTCCATTTCCTTTGGCATCCAAAGCCCGCTTCAGCTCACACATGTACCGGTACCTGGCAGAACAAACAGCAACCCTCCGGCTCGACTCGTGTGACTATTGCTTCCTAGGTGCTGTTCTGGGTATATGCTGTCATACGGGAAGAACACCCGCAGCTCACCGATGTAAAATGTGAAGCCCATGATCCGGAGACCTTGCACCAACTTGGGATCTTCAGCTCATGAGCTTCCCTGTGCTACAACTGCCAGTCTACACCACAAGCTGAGCATTGCAACTCTGATCTCAGCCTCAACAGTCTGCCAGGGCTGAATCCTCAGCAGCATGTGATGACTGCCATCATCAAGGATATTGCGAGAATCAGTGCTTGCAGATACCACAATGCACTCTCGCCGCTAGGGTCCAAATTTGGTTTAGATTCCGAGCTTACTGTTGACCATTCGGCGAGGGCTCGCGGCTTGTCCGAGGCCAGTTTGCCATGTCTACCATCCGCTGCAGCCAAAAGTTGCGTAACACAATCTTTCACATCTGTATTCAAAACTCCCTGCTGCCGAAATCTTTTATGTCTCACACTGCAACTGCATAGTGATAATCAATCGTAAAGGCCAGAGCAGGAGCATGGTTGGTCAAGTGTTGATGTCAGTGCCGTCAGTTCTGGTTGGGGGGGGCCGAACCTCCTCTCTCGAGTAGCCAGTCATGGTGGCAGCCTTCCGGTTCCACTCCATCACCTTCCCATCGGGATTGTGCAACCACATTCAGTTGTGAAAGCTTACAATATGTTCCAGCCTTGCCCTCCACGTCAATCTCGAAGATGGGAGCATTTGCGGTGTTCAGGAGCCGCTTCAAGTCATCGGCGACCTTCCACTCCACTAGGCTTGGTGCTGCATGAGATGATTGCAAAGAATGCAAGCATCGCCTGTTGCGCCCCTTCCATTGCTCTGCCAAGCTCTGTGATGTCCTGGCACCACTTTTGCCATCAGCAAGGGTGGCATGGCATCCTAGTTTGCCGGCATCTACACTGAGCCCACACTCCTGGCCAACGAAGACGGCTCCAACAACGTCACCGTTCGAACCACGCCGGGGAGTGGCGTTCAGCAGCAGCTCCAGGTGTTCCCCAAACTGCAAGGGAGATTGCACATGCTAGGATGGCTCCTAGTTACACTGTGATGCTCGCAGGCGGTTGCTTAAAAGCTTGACCGACTCCACACGACAGACGCACTCACAAATTGGCCAGAAAGTTGCTAGGCCGTAAGGGCTATCGCAGTGATGGTCAGTTTAGGTCAGTACTGGGAAGCAGCGTCGCCTTGCTGACAAGGACGAACTTGAAGCTAGCGGTCTCCTCACCCTGAATAGCCTGGCGCTTCAAGTGACAGAGGGGATGTGCATCATCCGTCTACTAGGTGTCCTGCGCGGAAGTGCCTGCTCAACTTGCTGCGGGCTCAACCAAAGTGGATATTGAACAAGCATGATTTGACGCAGCACATCCTTTACCTGACTCTGTGTGCGTGTCGCAAGACACTAAAGATCATGAAAGCGAAGACCTCTACACTGACCTGCACTGCAGGCGCAGCCGCTTTGCAGCCCGTGTAGTGCCTTCTTGAGCACCACGCGGACCTGATCCTGGAAGTCAGCGCGGATGAACTCCTCATGGCTCTGAGTTTCATGTTTTGGGCTGGTGCCAGCTCCATTCTACAAACTCGAGTAGGCTGACTGAACGGTAGGCTTTTGCAACCTCCACGCCCGCGAGGCAACAAACCTGGTCCAGTTCCTCCTCCTCTGCTGCCAGGGCTGCTCTACTACTCCACTCCTGCAATATGTACAATCCAGAGTACCCAGATGGCGCAGAAACGTTCCTCCTTACACGCCAGCAGGTGCACAGGTCTCTTGGAAGTTCTCCAAGGACGCCGAGCAGTGGTGAAATGCGTCTAGCTGCGAGGACACTGGCATTTGTGCTTGGCAACGCCCACGGAATCGTGGACTGCTCTCTCTCTCCGAAGGTCAGCACATTAGCAGCAGTACCTAAGGCGTCAGCAGGGATCCATCCTTCTGGATCAAGGTAGCAGTTCGCATTTTGGGGCAATCATTAATTGCCAAAGAATGCATGCAAGGCGCCATGCTCTGGCCGCACGCGATGTTTTCGCTTTTGGGCGTGTGGGTTGCGCACCATCCTCAGTGCCAAGGTGGCAGCGCAAACAACTTCAACGGCCCATCCGCTTCACGCCCAAAGGGGCTGGTTCGAGTGTGAAACTCTGGGCATGCAGACTGCAAGATGCATCTGCTGCAAAGCTCAAAGCAAACTGAAAGCTGGACCTATGAAACCGGACACTTGTTGCAAACCCAAAGCAAGCCATGTCTCCCAACATGGCTCCGTCCAGCATGAGATGTCCTCTGCACCTGACCGGCCAAGACATGGACTTGAAACTTAACGTGATCGACTCAAGACTTGTGCGACAAGGATTTTGCCAGAGGCCCACCTGCTGGGGACATGGCCTGGTGCAAGTCGCTCCCTGAGCGGATGAAATTGTCTGCTTCCTTCACACACTACCGGCACTACTGCGCCGGAATAGCTTCCCCTGTAATCTGAGTCGAAGGCCTAGATTCTTGCTTGCCCCGAATGGCTCATGCTTTCCAGGAACCTAGTGCTCGTTTGTGCAAACATGGAAACAACTTGCCCAGCCTTGAATCATCCTCAGCACACAGCGTACTTGCCGGAGACTTGAAAGTTGTCAACCTGACACAGAGGGATCAAGTCCGGAACCATCTCAGATTTTAGGAAAACCAGAGGAGCAATACTGTGCCACAATCCGAGACCATGGCTGGTGAGCTTTTTTGGCTTTTGCTCCTGCTTCCACTTCGCTCGGCCTGAGTAGTGAGCCAGAAGGAGCTACAAGAGGCGGGGTTGTCACACCTCAGTCGGTGAGAATATGCATCTCCCCATGTGGACGCTGCGTCAACCAAAATGCACATCATTGGGCGAAGTATACATCCCCGGGATGCAAATCCCCAAGCTGACGCTGTGTTGGAAAAGGCCGCAAAGAGTTTCCGATGTGGCAGACGCCAACGTTTTTGATGCATAAATGAAACCGGGCCGATGCAAGAGAACCCTACCAGCCCTACCATCACCCCACTGCCAACTTTGCATGTTCACGTGAGTTCACATTTAAAGCCTCTTGATCCACGCACACCCTTCCAGCGGATACTATTGGCTCCCTGCTTCTGTAACTTCGGCACGTTCCTGGCTGAGGTCCTGGCTGAAACAGACTGCGAGGCCTGCTCTTGGACAGGGCTGACGGTTGCAGGGCGGCCCTCGGCTCCAAATACTTCATCTCAGCGTGCGGGGTGTGCCATAGATACCCGGATCCTGCTCATGCATGAGTGGGAAGCCTACCGTGCCTACAGTTCACCACCAAGATGCTGAACCGCTCATCCCAAACCTCGTGCGAGCAACGGGCGTCTCCAGGGGAGACCTGGCGTCCGCTGTAACCGTTGACCTGGTCAGCGATGGGACTTTGAGGGAACTAAGGGGCCCACGCAGCAATGTCAAGATAGTACTGGCATGTGCGGTTTTTCAGGCTCAGTTCAGTTCTGTTGACCCTTCCTTGCAGGAAACCCTGGCGCAAAGACGATTGCAGACTCGCATGCGCAAAGCCCTTTACCTGAAAAGAGTTTGGCAAGTAAGCATTGTTGTCGGACTGGAGCTCTTTTTTCAAAGCACTCATGCTGCATCCTACAAATACCTACCCAGCAAGTTAACTCGTTGGCTGGACCTTATGGATTGCAAGTGCGGAATCACTCCAACTGCCATTACCTACAGTCTCGTGTGCAGAACTACCACCTTCCGCTCCACAATGTTGCACACATGCTTGAAGCCAAACAATGCAACCTCCAGAAAAAATGGGCACCCAACAATGGACAGAACCCGCACAGGCTGAATAGACTGGAGCATCAGCACGTGGTGTTCCAAAGGCGACGCCTACATGAGCATGCAGCGTACAGAGTCCGCAGCTGTATCCGTCAAGTATATTGGGGTTACATTTGGGGGTTATAATGGGATAATGGAAAATAGAATGGAAACTACTATAATGGAGAATCAAATGGAAAATAAATTGGAAAATGAAATGGAAACTGGGGGAATATGACGAGGGGCATTGTCTGCCAGTCTTGAAGGCCGCCCGTGCCGCTCGTGCCACGTCGGAGCAAGTCTTCAACCTCCAGACGGAAGGCCTTGAAGTCAAGATCAGACGTTATATTCCTGAAACTTATAGTCCTTATTATGGGGACCCCCAAAATGGTACCCCTAATTTTGGGAAACACTAATCCCTACAAACCCTATATAATCCTAGTTTCCATTTCATTTTCCATTTTATTTTCCATTGGATTCTCCATTATAGTAGTTTCCATTTTATTTTCCATTATCCCATTATAGTATAACCCCAATATACTGTGTGTCAAAGTCAAGGTTGTCCATAACTGGCCACTATCTGCACCTCGAAGTCTGCATCGCGACGAGTCATTTGGCTGCGCATCTCGCGGAGCTCTGCTAATAGCTGGTCTTGCCTGGGCTTTGGTTCAGCAAAGGGCACAAAAAGCTGGTGCATCAACGTCTGAAAGTCTGCAAAGGTGCTTGGTCAGAAAGCTTTGGACACTGTCACCGTTTAGAAGGGACTGCGCCTTCCACATGGGGGGAGGTGGTGCGCAACGCGCCTGACCGAGCAAACACTCACAGGGAATCATGCTACGAACGCTTGACACGCAGGTCCGTGGTGCGAAGCTGCAACCGGCTTAGCCCCTGCAAAAAAGTCAGTCAGAGCAACTCATGCTAGCTACAACACGTGAGGTCGAAAGCTTCCACAGATGAGGGAGGTGACCTGAAAATGTTTATGGCATGGCCATCGTCCCACGCATAAGAAACACAAACGGAAAGTGCTATGCAAATTCGATTCAAGACGTACACCAGGGCTCAGTCAGGACTGCGCCAGCAACACCACGCCACGACCACTGCCGAGCAACCACCGCTACCGCCGCCGCCACCGCCGCGCACCAGCACCACCACCACCACCACAAAATACCACGTAGGTTTAGTCAAGTCACTACGAGTCTTCGGATGTTGCTGTTGCGGCAACTACAACCAAGCAACTTCCACGCTTCACAGTATGTATTGTTTGTTCCAAACGAGCAAAATAGCTAAAACGGTGTTGTGGTGGAATTTTCGGGTTCTCCAGGTCCCACTCCGGAAAAAAATTCGAAGCTCTGCAGGAGCTGCTCTGAAGAAGAGGGAGCTTTTCGACATCGATCTTCGCGTACGCACTTTAACGATGCATGCGTTGAGGTTTTTCCAGTACCATGAGCCCCAATTCACCACACCTTGCGTATAGACAAACTGGCCATGCCCAAGACACAGGAAATTTCCACACCAAAGTCTTCCCCAAGACGTGCATCCTCTGAAGTTCCTAAGAAAACAGCGTAGAATAGTGGTTTCCATCTTCTTTTCCATTATCCCTATATAAACCCTAGGTACTATATTAGTTTCCATTTTCTTTTCCATTATCTTTATATGGGGGGCTGTCAAAATGAGTCAAAATTATGGTCCCTTTTTGGGTCCCCTAAAAAATAAGTGCTGTATTATACTAAGGAACTCAAAAGGGACCATAATTTTGATACCCACCCAAATAACCCCAAGGACTTAGCCAGGCTGGGACCCAAGCAAGCACCACGTTCAAAATGGGAGACAGGGGAACGGGAGAGCAACTCCATCTGCGCAGTTTCAGCCAGACATGCGTACCGTGTGCCGTATTTAGCACTGGAAACCGTACCGACCAGCTTTTTGTGCTGCATTGTGCTGCTGATAGCTGCAGGCGTTGATGCTGCTCCCGCGCTTTGCTCTGCAGACGCTTCGAGCTTGTGCAGCATGTCTGGGCACGAATTCTTCCGATTCCGCATCGTGCGGGAGGAACGCGAACAAGACGATCATCACCACTGATGGCATCAGAGACTTTTCGAGAATCCTGCGTTTTGGCGGTGTGCTTCGCGACATGTTCCGTGTGGTACAAGACATCTTTTAAGCCGGACAGCCTGTGTGAGCTCTTGTTGCAGTTGCAGGGGGAGGTGTAGAAAGTCGTGTTGGTGTCCGGTGTGTCCATATCTCCACCCTCTACCCGGACACCGCGGGTGCTTCGCAGGCTCTGCTCGATTCTTGAGTTGCTATCTTTTGGCTTCTCAGCCTCGCCGACTCTGGCGCATGATGAGTGACCATGCACCACAGCAACTTGCCGGGCTTGTGCGAAATTGAGCTTCCTACTCAAATACTTTCTATGCTCAAATCCTGGTATGGAAGTCACTTGCCAATGCTTTGGGAAGACTATTAAGATGTCGCAGGTTTGTTGGCATTTATGAGGGGCACCCTCATGGTCGTCGCCGCGGTCGCAACTGTCGTTGCAGGTTGCTGTGTTGTCGCTGATGCTTTTCCTTGTTGTTTTATCGTTTTTGGTCCGTTGCTGTCGCGGCAATAGTTTCACAGCAGACACAATACGAACTCGTTTTGGATTACAGCATCAGCAGCAGCAGCAAGAAGTAGAAGCGTTAGAGAAATCTGGCAGAACTCGTTATTTTGCATTTCCTGCCCAGACCATGCCTGCCCTGACAGCGCTTCCGCAGCAAGGCTTCCACGGGGTCGCTGTGAAGGTGCCTTGAAATTACCCCCAACCCCACTACTCGCTTTTATGGAGCATCATCCTTGATATTCTTATTGATAGAATTCTGTAATCTCTTCATTTTCATGGCAGAAGGCTACACCAGACATTCATGAGAAATGAAACCCGATACGAGTTCAATCCTACACAGGTTGCCTGTACATCCCAGCTTGGCGTGAGGACGGCTGCAACGAGAGAAAGTCTCACGAAGAGCTTCCGCTTACTCAGATGCAGGACTGAAGCGGACCTTTCAACCAAGATGCAGTAGCATCCCACTTGAGATCTGGGCGTCTCTCCAAAGTAGACCTCTTCAAGAACCCCTCACAGGATGAGTCGCTTACATAGATTGCAAGAACTCATTCAAAAAAACTGCAGTGTTACTGTTAGATGCGGCGCTGCTGTGAGAACCCATTGCTTTTGCGTAAAAAGTCCGGCCTCCCATCGCCAGCCTCATGTGGCGGGGACCAGCTGCTTTTCAAGCGCAGCTGAGCCTGAGCCGCATTCGCGCATGGTGCCAGCTACAGCCCTTCCATCTTCAGTGCAACCCTGTAGCAAAGCGTTGAATCCGAATAGTTCCGTTGAACAGGGTTGAGTCAGCCCCGCCAACGGATCACTCCCGATTGGACAACAGTATCTCATCTTCTTAGAATCACACCGGCCACTACAATAGTACTATGCGTACTGGCATGTTCAGCAGTCAGTTAGCCTGAGTCTGCTTCAAGGGGAACCTGTAGGTAGGTTTTATTGTCCAATCACTCAGATGGAATGCCCAGCACTCATGAAGCAGCATGCTCCGCTCTACACAGCGCAGGCATGCCAAGAAGTGAAAATCGGATGGCTCTGATACAGGTAGCTGATGGAAAACCTGCAAAATAAAGAACTTGCCTTCACTGCTGGTTGTAGTCGTGCCTGAACGTCATCTCAACTCTAAGTGGCACGGCCCGCTGGCTTTGTTGAAGCTGTTGCTGCCTATTGATTACAAAGTTCATACCAGCATAAGTGCAACTTGCGAGCGCCGCGCCAGCACCAAGGCCCCAAAGGAAGGATGAAAGACTCAAGGAACTTGAAGTTCCTGAGACAGGCTCGGGAGTCTGACTACCGCGTGGGAGCCTGAGTGGCGGCCGTGGTGCAAACCATGCGTCCCTCCCCTTCGGGGACTCGTCATAAACGTATCGAAGGAGAGGCCACCCGTTTGAACCTTGTGCTCCCTGCGCAAGTTGAATGAACTCTGCTGTATTTTCCCAGGCTTTGTTTCCAAGCCAAAGCTTGCTGCCGGAACCGCAGCCTTCAGAGTACATCGGGAAATCATGCCACATGTTGTCATAGACATCAACAACAATGGACGCACCATATGCTGCAGCTTTCTGGGCCAGGATGACACTGTCTCCCAGTAGGGTCTCTTCCGAGCCTACAAGGAAGTACAAAGGTGGTACCATCGCTAGGATGCTGGCACCCGCGTGAAATGGTGAGGCAACTGGGTCCACCAGCAAATCCCGCTGCCCGCCCACGTACTGCAACGCCACATTTCGGAACTCAGCCATGTTCATGGCCGGCGGGCTCTTGAACAATATGTCTCCCCGATAATCTGACGACTTGCCAGCTGATGAGTTGGCGTTGAAGATCGTGGAGTAGGCATTGGTGACATAATCAGGTGTATCACACATCCTCAGTTCAGCTGCTAATCTTTCAAAAGTGGCAGCAAGCTTCAAGCTTACTTCTTGGAACCGAAGGACAGGTTGGTCCACGGACTCCACATGAAGCCTGCGACAAGTTGACTGCCCTTTGGAATCAGGTCCGGCTGCTGCCCCAAGCGAAATACCAGGCTGAGAGCCGTGGTGGCACCACTGGAGTCCCCGCCAACCTCACAAAGAGAGGTATTGCCAAGACAGTAGAGGTCTTAGAGAAAAGGGCTCGCATTTCCGGGTGCGCCCTGCAATTATTGCCCCATGTAACTCCTCTAAGCAACGTACAGCCTCACGGGAGGTTCCGCCTTGCACTTTTCCAGAACGTGCGTGGCAAGCCACTGAAGAGCCTCCACAGAAGCCTGGAGCATGGAGTTGAAGTTGCCAACAGGCAACAATGCGAAGTCTGGCACCATTACGACACAGCCCGTTCTGGCCGCCAGTTTGGATGCCAACACATGATACCCAGTGCTGTTTGGCGAGCCAAAATACCAACTGCCTCCATGAAGGAAAAGGATCCGGCAATCGCAAGCAGCACCTGCAGGAATGGACAGCAGATCGTCCCCTCGAACGCCTGGCTCTGAGACACAGCCCTCAGCAGCGATGCACTGCCAGGACGTTCCAGGTCGCCTGATTCTCTGTTGCACCACTGACGGATCGCATGTCTCATCCAGGCAGCAGCCATGATTCTCCAGCAGCTGCGCACGGCAAAACTCCACGGAGGAATCTGGGGATGCTCGCCAAGAAAAGGAGAATAAATCTCGCAAACCATGAAGGGCTGAGAGGAAATATCGGCCAGTTAGCATCTTTAGCTAAGCAAGCAGGCCCCAGGGCCCGAGGCAGGGATCCATCTCAGCGATGCAAATGCTGGCATTTATTGGGGTCAGAGCCAAAGGATCGTCAGAACATCTCCTTGCATCGGTTCCGTCAATCCGTCTAAATCTATTCAACAAGCTGGATCGTCCCCAATCATGACAACCCAATGTCTCCCCAGCGTGAAAGGCTGTTCTGCATAGATGTGCACAGCTCGGCCGTGCACTTGCATCCTACACGCACTCCTTTAAAGGCTCGCTTCCCCGCGGTTCCTACTACCGATCCATTCAGACTCTCTTTTGGACCAAGAAGCTTGAGGACGAGGAGGAAGCCCATTGCGTTCACGATCGAGAGCATCCTTCTTCTTGCGAATCCGAGCTGCATAGAATGAGAGCATGCGTGGGTGCTAGTAAGTCGCAAGTAGGCGTGCGGAATGCGAGCTGCCAAGGCTGTTGGGTCTGCACATCTATGCAGCTATCTATCTGGCGACGGCGCTAAACGTGAAGGGATACTTCTGGTGCAGAGAGTCTAGGACAAACTTGAAACCCAACTTGTGTTCGGAGCAACTTCCTGCATGGGTGATAGGAAATCAGTCAGGAGGGTCGGACTAGAGCTTTCGCATGCGGAATAATAAAGAGGGTACGGAAAAGAGTAAACTTCAGAGACAGAAAATCTATGAAAAGTTAAGCCCTTTATCCAGAAACCAGTTCCTGTCCGGATTCCGGATTTCCTCCTTCTATAAACTGTCGATTTCTTATTGAACGGCTTATTCGAAAAGCCTGGCGAATCATCCCTGCTGAGGGGTAGTATACCTGGCCCAACAGAATGGAACAATGGTCCTTGAAAGAGGGTACGGAAGAATCTGTTGGATGCTAGGCCTGGGCCGCAATCTATGATTGAAACTCAACTTTAATTGGAGTGAGACTGAACCGAAGAGCTCTGAGCCCAAGCGCCCAGAACAAGAGTCCTGTCTTTGGAATCTTTGGAACCCAGCACACACAAACTACTTTTCCCAAACTTGGTTGGGGGGCCCCCTGTTGTATAGAATGCTATAGAACTACTCAATCGTCTAGTTGTTTGGGGAGGGGGTGAGGGGGGGCTTTGTAAAAAGAGTCTGCCATATCCCGCCATGAACATACGGGTAGTTGAATTGAAGGAACGGAAACCTAATTACGAATTCTTAGCAAGTCCCCGAGTGCTACCCTTTTCGGCCTGGTAGCACCAGAGCAAAGCGCTGCTGGCATCGCCAACAGCATCGAAGGCCTTCAGAAACTGAGACTGGCGCTCGTGATTTTTCGCTCTGCAGCAGAAGACACGTTTTCAAAACGTAGGGATATGGCTAAGTTTTGCTTTGGTTGCCACAAATGTGCGGATTTGGATTGCTCTGCCAGGGGACAGGCAGGTCCGGAACGGTATGCCAGCCAGCATATGGTCGGGAAGCCATCATCACGTCATCACCTGAAGTAGCCGGCTGCACAGCAGGCAAACGTATGCCAACATGCCACAGAGTCTGCGATGCAGTTTGCATGGGCCTGGATGTGGCGATTATGTTTGCGTCTGGACTTATTCCATGTGCGGCGCAGAGGGATTGGGCGTGCGTCCTCTTGGTGCCCCTCTCTAATTACCTAACTCGCAATGATGCTACCAGCTGAGGTAGAAGGCCACAGCGCGAGCACACAACCACATGGGCTTTCTTTGGTTCTCGCAGCTGCACATACCAGTTTCTGAGCCAGGAAAGGCCACACCCTACCCGACTTGGCTGCTATTCTTGATCTCGAGCCCTCCAGCTCCTCAACAAGAGCTTCCCCCAAGGCTTCCTCCTGGCCAGCGACACAGAAGCCGAGAGATCCCCAAGTGGCCAAGTGGTGCTGCGAGTGCTGCAAGAGCTGTTTGTAAGAGATTGCTGCAGCAGCATCCCGTGCAGAGGCTGCAATATCTCCGTTCATCGCACACGGACCCCTGCGTGTGGAGGCCAAGCTAGAAGGTGAGACGTCTGTAGGTTGGAACAGTTTGCTGCAGTTTGGGTTGGCTCAAATGCTCAAAGGTAAAGCACACCTATTGAGCTACGTACGAGCATTGAAGAGTTTACGCATCTACCGCGTGGTGCTTGAAAGTAAAGCGTCGGGAAGCCCACGAGGCCATGAGGCTTCTCACTTCCGGGCATGTGTTGGATCGCCAGGGAAACGGTCAAAATGCCTGGCCAAAGCCTCCGCATGGATGAGCCAACGTGGATGAAGCTTGTAGAAGCAAACGTGCTGTCACTAAGGTCTGCCTACACGTGCTTCCATCAACAGAAACCTCAAATGCAACTTGGCGCGCCTTCTCGGTGCCACATGTATAGCCGCAGATGCAGCCGATTTCAGGGTCTGAGTCCTCGTCCGAGGCTCGCGCCGCTGGCACTCGGCCGCCGACAGCATAGCTGTTGGAACCCTTGGCTGTGAACAACACACGCTAGCATCACCGCAGGAGGCACCCTTGATCAATCCTTGACGTCGTGTTTGTCTTGGCAGGTCTCATCGTTAAAGTCGGCTTGGTATGTCGCGTGCTCTGCTGCATGCACTACAGAGACTCTTGCCTTCATTTGCGCAGCCAGACTGTGCCCGAGACACAAGCCTGTTTGCTGCTCGGATTGCCAAAAGACAAAAGGGATCAAGAGACACACCCTTCATAATGCAGTGCGGCAATTGTCAAACCCAGGTCTCCATCAAATCCTGCAAAAGGCCCGCAACCTAGTGGCCTAGTGGGCACATATCTTACGTTGCTGCGGAGGTGCCCTTGGTTGCCGGGCACCAGCCCCAAAGCCACCCAATGCTGCCTCATGCAACCGTGAGCGCGGTCATCCAGGGATATCCAGGGTCAAGGCTCAGTGCGGATTTCTGACTTGCACACACAAACATCCCGTGACTTCAGGTCATGGGTTGGGTCATGGCTTGGGCATGTACCTGCCGGGTACCATGGGCACGGTGTTTGCTGACTCCGGAGCACGACAGGTTAGCCTGATCGCTTGAGAGATAAGGCTCCCGCTTTGTAGAAACACAGATGAAGCTGTACACAATGCCCAAACAGCGCCACATTCAGGACCGTCAAGGGCTTTCAAATGCTGAAGCCTAAGCACGAGCCTAAGCAACAGACTCAATAGACTAGCGGAATGGGCTTTAAAAGCCTGAGACCGCAGCCTCAGTCAGGTGCTCGTCGCCGCAACTCCGCGTTGAAACAACTTTTGGTCAACTAGCACTGATCTCGATCAGCTTACTGTAAGCCCTCTACAGCCTGGTTGAACAAGACAATGGCTAGATGATCGCAGTGCCCCAGCCAGATCTGTGCTACTTTGAATTTTCGAATTTGACGAATGCACGCTATGTGAGACGTTTCCATATGGAATCCGCCCGCCCTCTGCGACCGACGGACTCTCGAGATTGCATGCATGTTGGACACTGGTGTTGACCGGACGAAGGTCAGAACCTCTCATGTGGCCCATGCTACAATCAATAGAATCCAGCTTGGCAAAAAAGACGCTATTCTTTTGTGTGTGTGTGCGCGTCATACCCTTTCTGTACTGAAAGCTTCCGCAGACACGCGGCTGCCTTCCAAGCGCTTTTGCACCAAAAGGTCTCTCACAGCGTAAGCCAGGTTGGAGAAATCGGTTTCCTCCTGATTTGCTCGTGTCCAATTGTCATCAGACAACTGGATGATGACGGTTGCCTTTGAGGAGGAAAGCTTACATCGAGAGATGCAGGAGCGGAAGATGAACCGATTTCGCACTGCAGCAGCGAAAGCGCTGAGATCTGACAGGTCCACTCTGACTATCTTCCTTCCATTCAGCTTTGGCATGTTACTGACGGCAGGAATGAGATTGCTGATCAGGTCCACCAGCACTTGCAAGAGCACAGTCAGACCCACCACTGGGTTCCAGCGAGCGTTGGAGATGCAGTCCGGCAAGAACTGGAGGACGAACGCACGATCTCGAATCCCATCCATGAGGAAGTGGTCCACCAGAAGCGATCTTTCTGTGGGGCTGCAAGCTTGCCAAGCATGTTGCAGGACATGTAGCTCAGCAGCACTGCGGATGCGGCTCAAACATGCAAGGCGCACTAGAGCCAGTTCTTCTGCCGTCCGGGGTTGCAGCCCAAACGGAGCAGCACGAGAAATAAGATAATTCCAATAGATGGCCGCAGGGGATTTTTCGAGCAAGTGCTTCAGCATGTGGATCGCCGAGATCGCAGCATCCGCATTCTTGGCCTCCATGAACTTGGACCCGCGGCCTCCTGAGATTCCACTGATGAAGCCCAACAAGTAAAAAATGTAGAAACGGAAGGTGTCCATGCTGCGGTCTGCGAAGAAGTCTCTCAAATCGGCAATGTTCCCAGGAACGTTCTCTCCCTGCATCATCTGAGCAAGCTTGAAAATTTCCTGGGCGAGGAGGGCCTCTTCAACGAGGGCAAGCATAGGTGGTTCCAAGCTTGCGACAGACGGCACTACCTGCGTTGCCAAGTCCATGAGATGCAAAATAGCTCGGTCAGGATCTGCCTCGCCGGCCTGCTGGCGAACAGCCCTGGATTTTCCCAAGGCTCTGATGGCCAAAAGGACAAGCGCTGCAAACTTCTCATTGCCCGACGGCGCTGACCACCTGACAAGAGCTTGCAGCTGCTCCCACTGAGACCTTAGTCTTGGAGAAAATCTCAAGTTAATCGGTTCTCAGGTGGCTGCGAAGAGCCCGAAATTTCGAGGAGTGAGCTCGCTACCCTACTCACTGGCATAGTTAGGGATGCGATATGTAAAGGCAAAAAGAAAGATTAGAGATCAGAGGAAAGATAGCCATCTAGCCCATCTAGGCAAGCACAGATGCTGGACAAAGCTTCTTAGATTGGTGCGGGGAGCGCAGTGAGCTTGTCGCCGTTAAGCTGCTGCTCAGTGTAGATGTCATAGCGATTGCTGAGCAGGGCGACTGTGCTCACACATGCAGATTCGGCCTGCTCTCGAGCAGCTGATTCCTCGAAGACAGCATATGAACCCACTTGAGAATGTAGCTCGGGCAGTAGGCTTTGTAGCTGTTTCCCAACTCTTGAGGCATCCCACTCCGCATGCTGGCCGGCCACACTGACCAGCAGACCAGCCAAGGATTCCACTGGGCACGAGGCCGCTTCCGTCTCCTGTTTTGCTTTAACGCTGGCCAGAATATCAATGTTATGGAACATCTTCTTCTCATCAGGTCGCAGGTTTCGGTAATGCGTGTTCTTGTCGCAGCACTGGCGCGCATATGCCACTTGGTTATGATGCTGATCATGAGTGCTTCGTTGCATCGCCAAGAAGTCTTTGGCATACTCATAGAACATAGTGGTGCAGCTGGGTGAGCCGTGCACACAAGACAGCAGGTCATCGCCTGTGAGCGTGAAAACTTCTGCAATGTTCCTGGCTCTCAAAGTTGCGGCGTGCAGCACAAACTCAGCATAGAGCCCAATTTCGGAGAACCAATGGGCCTCATCTCCTTGGATCCTTTCTGGGCTAGACTTCGCAGGCAACTCGTCGAATTCAAAGACCCCAGCAGCGGTGATGTGGAGGCGGTCCGCCAAGTCACCAACCATAAACACGCTCTCACCTTTCTCATAGGCCTGCTTCTGCAAAGACGCACAGATCTTGGCAAAGATGTCAGGATACACGTCTGCAGCAACAGCAAAAATCGGAATATTGCACAAGTAGCCAGAATGTTGGGAAACAAAAAGCTCGGCTTGCAGAGTTGGCGATACCAAGTCGGAGTCAAGCTGTACTGTCAGGGTTCTCTCCAGCTTGTAGTCCACAAACCTCACCGTTTAGCGCAAACACCACCTTTGGCCTGAAAGACCCTATTTCCCGGATGCGTCGTGCTATGCGCGATATTCAAGGGCCTGTGTATACTCAATTCGCCAGAGACTGGAGGATTGGTGGATTAGCTGCGATTGTCTGAACCCTTAGGTTAGATGCCCTAAAAAGCGCGCGCACACTGTTTTCAAAGCCTGTTGTAGCTGCCTGTCAGTTGCTATTTCCACTGGAGAAGATTACTGACGCCGACCTGGCATTGAAAGATTCCCAATGTAGCTCCTACAAAGCCACTTGTGCAATGCTGTCTATAGCACTAAAGCGGCCAGAACACTATCTACCTTCTCGTACCACGTTGCCTTGGACACCCCTGATAAGACTTACCACACACCCAACGTGCCGTTTCCTTGCATACCCGCTACAGCTGTCAAGACCACACTGATGAAGCTCCACATGCAGACCTTAAGACGACCGCTAACATCATCCCGAACGTGATGCCAGACCAGGATCACATTGTCTTCAAGGCACGATCTTTTTCTGAATGAAGCTTAATCCACAGCAACCTCCGCTAAAAAACAAGGGGAACCTAATAAGCACGGGAACGTTAAGACAGTTCTGAATACCCTTAAGGAAACTAAAGCAATCTAATCAAGAGCCAAGAACTTCATGATCCTGGATACGAGCTCATAGGATGCGTTCTGGCCTGTCAAGCAGGGAGGCACTCAGAATCATTGATCCACGTTTTGGGTCAACTTAATATGGACCTAAATGTCCCTGATATCATTCCAAGAGTCTGGTGCATCTAATGAGAGGTCCCAAAGGTCCCAAAGGTCCAAAGGTCTTGAGAAAAAACTCCTCGACTTTTTGAATAGCCCCTTTACAAAAGCATGGCCAAGGGGAGGAAGGCAGTCGATCTAAGAGTTATAGCTTCTGAGTTAGTTGCCCGGGCCCGGCATCTTGGCAACCCCCTACACCCAGAACAATTAAATCCTGATTCAATTCTTCAAGTACGTCGTGCAGCCCCTTCCCCATGTGCCGCACAGGCACAACATCATGATTTAATTGTGCCCGAGAGTAAGGCGAGAGTCCAAACAATTAAGTCGTGGTTTAATTGTAAATGTCCAATAAGTTTCGCCGAGGTATAGTCTAGGCGGGAATTACATCACGATTTAATTGAAGAGTAAGATGCCTAAGACGTTTACGGATTCTGGGACTGTGGAATCCTCGCGGGCTTCGTCTTGCAGTGACTCGCAAAATCCGCACAATTACATCACGATTTAATTGTGGCTAGGGCCTCTGGGACTCTAGGAAAGGCCATTATATACATATACATATGGTAGGGCACGGATTAGATCCGTTCTACGAGCGCACCTCATCTGGTCCATTGAAACGTGATTTAATTGTGGCTATAGGGCCCCTGGGACTAGGAATATCCTATATGAGTGAAGGGCGGACTAATTGTGGCTAAAGCCTTTAAGAGTCTAGGATTATCCTAAATGAGCGCGCCTCAGATCACATATTGAATCGCGATTTAATCGTGGCTAGGGCCTCTGGGACTCTAGAAACATTCCATATAGATCATTGGGTACGGAGGAGATCCGCACACTTAAATTGTGATTTAATTGTGGCTAAGGGCCTGTGGCTACCTTTTAGTTTCAAGATTTTGAACAATTCTGCTCCCCTAATGCACCAGACATGTTGAATCCCGATTTCATTGCCCCAAGGGTATGTTGAACAAGGTAGCTAAGGAGAACTGTTAAATCATGTGCTAAAATTCAAGAACTTCTGGATACATTGCTTTTCAGTGAGCAGAGCCCCTTTGCCGTTGTATGTCCAAATGGCCTGTCAAGTAGAGTCGCACCTCACGACGCTGCCTGGATCGAGACTCATTCATTGCACGGAGATCGTGCAGGGAGCCGGCGATTGTCGATATGGTTGTGCCCATCACCAAAATGGAAAACCTCGTGCAGAAGACGCGTGAAGGGGCGCCGGGTGTGCTTTCAATCGGGGCACACGAGGCTACGTGACTTTGCCATTGCAGACTAGAAACCAATAGAGCATTACGTCGAAAACCCGCTCCTGACCACTTTCTGGCGCAATTGCCGGCGGTGATGGCGAGTTCATCACGTAGCGCAGAGAGTGCAAGTACTGCAAAGGAATAGACAGAGCGTTGGCCTCGGCGATGTCAAGCCAACTTGTTCCACCTGCTGACTGCGTGGCACGAGCTAGCCACACCCAAATGCAGGTCATCATGTGGGCAAGCACAAGCAGAACGAAGGTCGTGTTGATGATAGCAATGACGAGCATCAGCCACTGACGGCCTGTGGAAGCAGCGAGCTCCTGCACAATTGCCTGGAGGCGCATTATCTTCAGCAGCCGCAGCAAGCGAAAAATCCGAATGATTCGGGCAAAGCGCAACGCTGCCAGGTCTGCAATGGCATCTGCAGCCGTTGCAATCGCGAGATCCAGCGCCACAAGGGATATGTCAAAAAGGAATGATGTCACGAAGTATCTCACGATGATTGTGGCCCTGTCGCGCACCAACCTCCCTCGTACATACACTGCTGTGTTGAGGTTGACGAAGACGTCCAAGGTCCAAAAAAACAGCCCAAACCAAAATGCAGAGCTCAAAAGGAAGCTCGAGGAAATGGGAATGTCCCAGGCCAAGGCCACTGGCCTGCAGGACACAGCAGGGGCAGCGACTTTTCAAGGGGTGTGGAGCCATTATCAAACGAAGCGCCCCTGGAAAGTCGAAAGCCTACTAACCTTGAGTAATTGCATGAACTATCTGACTGCTTGGTTCAGAGAAGGCGCGAAAGGAATGCGTCCGCGAGGACCAAGATGCAGCCCAGTGCATCCCAACAGAGTCGAAAGCGGCCGTCCGGATGCAGCGTCTCCACCGAAAACATCCCGCGTGCCCCTTCCTCGCAATGATGCTGCTTCTTTTGGAAAGTCAAGAATAACATGAAGCTGCTTTTTCGCATGGCAGGCAACCTAATTAACAATAATATTCTAGCAATAGCAATAGTAACAGTAATAGTGGTAGTAGTAATAGTAATAGTAATAGTAATAGTAGTAGTAGTAATAGTAATAGTAAGAGTAAGAGTAAGAGTAAGAGTAAGAGTGAGAGTAAGAGTAAAAGTAAGAGGAAGAGGAAAAAAGGGAATGTA